>CM064546.1:5192334-5234834 GCA_032716605.1 Paralithodes platypus | reverse complement strand
TCACCATATACATAATTAATAGTAGCTACGTAACAGTCATCACCATATACATAATTAATAGTAGCTATGTAACAGTCATCACCATATACATAATTAATAGTAGCTACGTAACAGTCATCACTATATACATAATTAATAGTAGCTATGTAACAGTCATCACCATATACATAATTAATAGTAGCTACGTAACAGTCATCACCATATACATAATTAATAGTAGCTACGTAACAGTCATCACTATATACATAATTAATAGTAGCTATGTAACAGTCATCACCATATACATAATTAATAGTAGCTACGTAACAGTCATCACCATATACATAATTAATAGTAGCTACGTAACAGTCATCACTATATACATAATTAATAGTAGCTACGTAACAGTCATCACCATATACATAATTAATAGTAGCTACGTAACAGTCATCACCATATACATAATTAATAGTAGCTATGTAACAGTCATCACCATATACATAATTAATAGTAGCTACGTAACAGTCATCACTATACATAATTAATAGTAGCTATGTAACAGTCATCACCATATACATAATTAATAGTAGCTACGTAACAGTCATCACCATATACATAATTAATAGTAGCTACGTAACAGTCATCACCATATACATAATTAATAGTAGCTATGTAACAGTCATCACCATATACATAATTAATAGTAGCTACGTAACAGTCATCACTATATACATAATTAATAGTAGCTATGTAACAGTCATCACCATATACATAATTAATAGTAGCTACGTAACAGTCATCACCATATACATAATTAATAGTAGCTACGTAACAGTCATCACCATATACATAATTAATAGTAGCTACGTAACAGTCATCACCATATACATAATTAATAGTAGCTACGTAACAGTCATCACCATATACATAATTAATAGTAGCTACGTAACAGTCATCACCGTGAGCCTACTTACTCTGAGAGACGAAGACCAGAACGTGAGCTGGAGTAACGTTGGGAGGGAGACAGGAATAGTTGCCGGAGTCGTGGTTCCTACAGGGGGAGAGATGGAACGGAAGGGTTAAGTTGATATACACGCTCTCTCTCACACACACACACACACACACACACACACACACACACACACACACACTCATAAACGCACACTTTCCCACTGCAAATTTTGAAACCGGCCATTTATTTATCATTCAATTAATTGGGATACAAGCAACATATCTTTTTTATCTGTTCGTCTTTGACATAAAAAACAAAAGGAATCACATAGAAAAAAATAAAACACACACACACACACACACACACACACACACACACACACACACACACACACACACACACACACTTACAGAAGTATAAGTAAATGGAATCAGTTAGAAGAGGAAGTGGTGTGTGCAAAAAACATTCATATTTTTAAGGAAAAGTTAGATAATTGTAACTCAGGAAGCGGGACAATACGAGCCTAAAAAGCTCAACTCCTGTATACTACAAATAGGTAAATACAAATAGGTAAATACACACACACACACACACACACACATATACACACACACACACACACACACACACACACACACACACACACACACACCAATGTAAGTAGCGGGGTACCCCAGGGATCGGTACTAGGACCAATTATCTTTCTAATTTACATCAACGACATAGATGAGGGTCTCACCTGTACAATCTCAAAATTTGCCGATGATACAAAAATTGCAAATAGCGTACTCTCAAAAGAACAAGTTGACGATATGCAACACAATCTAGATAAATTGTCATGTTGGGCCCAAATTTGGCAAATGAGTTTCAATGCGGATAAATGTAAAGTACTACATATCGGATACCTAAATGAGAAAGCAAACTATTCGATGAATGGCACTCAGCTTAAGAATGTAAATAGAGAAACCGATCTGGGAGTAACAATATCGAGTAACCTAAAACCGAGTCAACAATGTTCAGAAGTTGTTAAGAAGGCAAACAAAATAATTGGCTTTATAGGCAGGTCATTTGAGCATAAATCCAAAGAAGTTATCCTAACCCTTTACAATTCCTTAGTCCGCCCTCTTCTGGAATACTGCGTTCAATCCTGGTGCCCTTATTACCAAAAAGATATAAACAAGCTAGAACGAGTTGAACGTAGAGTTACCAAAATGATACCTAGCCTAAAGAACAAACCATACGAAGAGCGTCTTAGAGAATTAAATCTATTTCCTTTAACCCAGCGCAGATTAAGAGGTGACTTAATTCAAGTGTTCAAAATCATCAAAGGCATCGACAATATGAACTGTAGTAAGTACTTCACTATCGACCAATCTAATTACACGCGGGGAAACGGTTGCAAAATTATTGGTAAATCTTTTAACTCACACGAATCTAAGAATTTCTTCTTCAATCGAGTTGTCAACTTGTGGAATGGGCTTCCCCGAGACGTAATAGACTGCAGCACCGTTGATTCATTTAAACTCCGCCTAGACAAATATCTCGCTTCAAACCCGCGACTGACTGCGTTTGTAAATGAATAACTTTATTTTATCCTCCCATCAGTTACTAACCCATCTGTCCCCTACTAACTTCCTAATCCTGCCACGGACATTAGTTCCAGGGCAGTAGTTCCCTTTCCAATGTTCCCTTACCCACTCTAAACCACTGTTTGGACACTTGATCCTCAGTGTTTTGGAGGACAAGCAGCCTAGAAGGGTCACTAGACCTATTGTTGCTTGATTTCCTTTGTACTCCTTTGTACCACCATCCCCTTCACCAATTCCTCTCCTCACCACACCTCTCCCTCTCTCACCACTCCGTCACCACCACCACCATCCCATTCACCATTTCCTCTCCTCACCACCCCACCCCACCACCACCCCCCTCTACCCCTTTCCGTTAGCCCGCCCCCACCCCCCCCCTCTCTTTGACGGACATTTACCGCTAAATAAACAGTGGACTCCCTTGTTGTTAAGAGGGAACGGTTGTTTTGGGGGGTTATTTTTATTTATTTATCTATTTATTTGTTTCACCCCTTTGACCCCACTTCCAGGTAAATGTGTAAATTTTTTGGTAGAACAAGTTCACGGCCGAAGTCCGATTCCTCCTAAAATTACAGGCTGGCAATTGCTCGCCAGGAAAAAAATCGACACCAAAATGGCACGGAAGATTCTATTATTAACAAAGAAATGGGGTGGAAGGTTTGAAAATCGCCAAATAAATTAAAACACCGTCTTAAAATCCAATAACGAATGAGACTAAAAATGAGGGAGAAAGGAGTCCCGAAAAAGCAACATATCCCTCCTTAAAAGAGAGAGAGAGAGAGAGTGAGAGCGTCTGATAGCGAGGAACAGAAAACATAGTGGACAAAAAAAAAAAAAAAAAAAAAAGAAAAAAAAAAAAAAATCCGCTCCTGTTTGTTTACATCGAGAGTCTTTTGATCTTCTTACCTCGAGGTATATATTTTTCTGGACCCCCTTCTCCCTCATGTTTAGCCTCATCAGTTTTGAGATCTTAAGGCGTTCGCCCCATTAGTTTGGCGATTTTAAGACCTATCGCCCCATGTCTTTGTCAACATTAAGACCTTTCGTGTCATGTAGGTGTCAATGTTTTTCCTGATAAGCGATAGCGAGCCTGTAATTTTGGAGGAACCGGCTTTCGGACGAGACATTTTTCTACCGAAAAATGTAAAAAAAATTCTCGAAGGGGGGTGTATTTTTAAGCCTAATAGAGGTCTAGGGAGCAAACTAAAAAAAAATATATAATAATAAAAATATAAAATACAATTATATAACCCCCCCAACGTCTCTTAACCCTTTCACGCATTTATGACGCAGAGGTTGCCAGATTAGCAATAAGAAATAGAGTTCTCTCACTCTTTTTATTACCTCTCCAAAATTAGTTTTCTGCCCACAGCTAACTCAAAGACAACTGCAGAGGTTGAAGTAACTAAACTAAAGGTTTCTAAATACCCCTGATGGTAACAAAGGCCTTAAAGTATCCCCAATAGGCTCAACACAGCTAACTCAAAGACAACTGCAGAGGTTGAAGGAACTAAACAAAGGTTTCTAAATACCCCTGATGGTAACAAAGGCTTTAAAGTATCCCCAATAGGCTCAACACAGCTAACTCAAAGACAACTGCAGAGGTTGAAGGAACTAAACTAAAGGTTTCTAAATACCCCTGATGGTAACAAAGGCTTTAAAGTATCCCCAATAGGCTCAACACAGCTAACTCAAAGACAACTGCAGAGGTTGAAGTAACTAAACTAAAGGTTTCTAAATACCCCTGATGGTAACAAAGGCTTTAAAGTATCCCCAATAGGCTCAACACAGCTAACTCAAAGACAACTGCAGAGGTTGAAGTAACTAACTAAAGGTTTCTAAATACCCCTGATGGTAACAAAGGCTTTAAAGTATCCCCAATAGCCTCAACACAGCTAACTCGAAGACAACTGTAGAGGTTGAAGTAACTAAACTAAAGGTTTCTAAATACCCCTGATGGTAACAAAGGCTTTAAAGTATCCCCAATAGCCTCAACACAGCTAACTCAAAGACAACTGTAGAGGTTGAAGTAACTAAACTAAAGGTTTCTAAATACCCCTGATGGTAACAAAGGCTTTAAAGTATCCCCAATAGCCTCAACACAGCTAACTCAAAGACAACTGTAGAGGTTGAAGTAACTAAACTAAAGGTTTCTAAATACCCCTGATGGTAACAAAGGCTTTAAAGTATCCCCAATAGCCTCAACACAGCTAACTCAAAGACAACTGTAGAGGTTGAAGTAACTAAACTAAAGGTTTCTAAATACCCCAGATAGTAACAAAGGCTTTAAAGTATCCCCAATAGGCTTAAAATCGCGTCATATGCGTGAAAGGGTTAAGTGTGAGTAGAATTGTATATTTGTTTATATCTTGTTTATATAGCTTGTTTATTATATACATGATTTAGCTTCCTTTGCCCTATTCCCTCATACCTATCCCCTCTCTCTCTTCTCCATCTCTCGCAATGATAGTTTTGTATAATTAGCCTGTGGTATTCGGATATATATTTATTTGTGTTCATACTCTACCTCACACACTGTCATCCTCTTTCTCTCTCTCTCTTTCTCTCTCTCTCTCTCTCTCTCTCTCTCTCTCTCTCTCTCTCTCTCTCTCTCTCTCTCTTAAGCTATTTTTCACTAACGACATAATAAGTAGGCAATGTGGGTGTTCTGCAGAGAGAGAGAGAGAGAGAGAGAGAGAGAGAGAGAGAGAGAGAGAGAGAGAGAGAGAGAGAGAGAGAGAGAGGAAGAGAGAGCGAAAGAGAAAGAGAGCTAGAGCGAGAGAGAGAGAGAGAGAGAGAGAGAGAGAGAGAGAGAGAGAGAGAGAGCGAGAGCGAGAGAGCGAGAGCGAGAGCGAGAGAGCGAGAGAGAGAGAGAGAGATTAACACAATAAACCCAAACTGTAATAGTAAGTATATTCTGAGGTTGAGAGATACTTTTTTTATTTTAATTGGACGGTAAATTGCAAAGTTCCCATCCAGCTTTATCATCAGTTATTTGGAAGAATTGGTAGTGAATTGTGGTGCTAATGATATACACTTGGTCTTAATATGATGCAGAGATATTATAGTAGTTTCATATTTTGCCATTAAGTATCGAGAAATTAGCTGTTAAGGGGAGATTTCCACTTGAGGGACTTTTTTCTTGACCCCTTTCTCCCTCATGTCTAGCCCCATTGCCTTTGAGATTTTAAGACGTTTGCCCAATTAGTTTGGTGATTTTAAGATTTTCCGCCCCATTCTGTCAATTTTAAGACCTTTCGTGCCATTTAGGTGTCGATTTTTTCCTGGCGAGCGATAGCGAGCCTGTAATTTAAGAGTAACCGGCCTTCGACCGGGACATTTTTCTACCGAAAAATGTACAAATTTATCTTGAAAGGGGGTCAAGGGGGTGAAATTTTAAGATTGATGGAGGAGTAGGAAACAAACCAAAAACCTCCCCTTAAACCTCCCCTTAAACCTCCCCTTAAGGGATTCAATTTTCCGTCAGCTGAAAATAAACAGAGTATAGTTGAGGCCATTGGTCGTGACCAATTTATGGACCCCTCTCCCTCATGCTTAGCCCCATTAGTTTATATACAAACACACACACACACACACACACACACACACACACACACACACACACACAAGGCTAAACATCTGCGGCGCCCAAACTTTTCCGACTTTCGCCAACTCTTGTCGGCGTGCAGACTTATCAGACAAATATTGTGTTTTGGTATGTCCTGCACAGTCGGGAACAATAGTACCCTTCTAGCAGAGTCATATCTGGGGGAAGATATGCCACCATCTTGAGGGGGGTGCCCTGCTTTTTGTAATCTCCTTTTCTCTCTTTCTCTGGCTTGTATCCATTCGGTCCCATTCACCCTACTGTTTCAAGACGTTTATCCCCATCCAGGTGTCGATTTTTTTCCTGGCTAGCGATAGCGAGCCAGCATTGTATGGAGAAATCCGGCTTCGCAGGAGACATTTTTCTATCGAAAAATGGAAAAATTTAGTTGTCGATTTTTTTTTTTAAATATGCCGACTCACTACCGCTCGCCAGGAAAAAATCGACACCTGGATGGGGATAAACGTCTTAAGACAGTATAGCTGTATGAGGCCGAATGGATACAACCCAGAGAGAGAGAGAGAAAACAAAAACCGAGGTAGGCCCCCTTATTATCTCTTGTATATTATTATTATTATTATTATTATTATTATTATTATCTATCAGTTATCGAGTTTAGGAGCCGGTTGGATCCATTTATATCGACTCGTGGCCGTAACTGGCGGTGGTTTAGGGGAGACGGGTCGTTTTTCTGGTCCCCATTCTCCCTCATGTTTAGCCTCATTAGTTTTCAGATATTGAAACTTTCGGCCCATTAGTTTGGCGATTTTAAGACTTTTCGCCTCATTTTGTTGTCAATATTGACTTTTCGTGTCGTTTAGGTGTCAATATTTTTCTGGCGAGCGTTAGCGAGCCTGTAATTTAAAAGGAACCGGCCTTCGGCCGGACCATTTTCCTATCGAAAAATGTACAAATTTATATTGAAGAAGGGTCTTAGGCGGGTTTTTTTTTTTTTAAAGTTTGGTGGAGGTCTAGGGAGGAAACTAAAAAATAAAAATAAAATAAAAAATAACTGAACAAGTACATACGCCCATCCTCCCTCAATAACAATACAATGGCTGAAAGTTTGGCTATTATTAGTGTAATTATAATGTAAAACTTGCAAAATAAACAAACCAAAACTGGGACGACACAAGATAAACGCAAAAGAGCTAATCAAAATCGCTATGTGGAAATAACGCTTGATAAAATAAAATGTTGAAATCAAACAACACAATCCACCACATAGGGTGTACAGTCGCGCTAATAAATGATGTCTCGGCACCAAGTATGTTTTGATCCATAAATGGTATCGCCAATATCTAAGCTTCATTTCTTCATATTGAGTGAAATATACAAACATGTTCCTACACTTACCCACTCTATTCAACATCTGGCAGACATTAACACAGCACAGAGCAAGCCAAAATGTAATGCCAGCTGGGACATGACTTATTAGCACGACCGTACACTACTACATGAGCAAGTCAATCTGGTTCCCAAGCAAACTGATCGCACATGTAACAATGCACCATCGTCATGTTCAGGAAATATAGCTAGAAGAAAACTAAAAAGACGATCCGGTACAGAAGGGGTTAAGGGTGTGTTTTTTTTTTTTTTTTTTTTTTTTTTTTTTTTTTTTCCCTGGCCATAGAGTGCGACCAACCTCGTATAAAAGAAGAGTGATTACATTTGAAGGGGGTTGTTATGCATTTGAAGGGGGTTGTTATGAATTTAATGAGAGTGCAGAGGGTCCAGACAAGGGGAAGAGGGAGGAAGAGAGGAGAGGATTAAGGAGACGTAATTTTAATTATATATATAACAGTATTACCGATATATATATATATATATATATATATATATATATATTAGTTTGCTCCCTAGACCTCCATCAAGCATAAAATGAAAACATCCCAAAGACCCCCCTTCGAGATAAATCTGTACATTTTTCGGTAGAAAAATGTCCCGGCCGAAGGCCGATTCCTCCTAAATTACAGACTCGTTATCGCTCGCCTGGACACAATATGGCACGAAAGGTCTTAATATTGACAACGACATAGGGCAAAAGGTGATAACATCGCCAAAGTAATGGGCTGAATGTCTTAAAATCTCAAAACTAATGGGGCTAAACATGAAAGAGAAGGGGGTTCAGAAACAATATATAATCCTTCCCCTCAAGGAGAATATTAAGAAGACAAAGCCAAATCAATCACGGGAGCAAGACAGCTGTCGTGATGAAGGAGGGAAGGAAGCAACAAGCGGGGAATATATTGCTGTGTGTGTAGGGTGAAACTAATAATAATAATAATAATAATAATAATAATAATAATAATAATAATCATCATCATAATTTATAACTAATAATAATACAAATAATAATAACAATAACAATAAAAATAAAAATACTATTGATAATAATAATAACAATAATAACAATAATAATAACAACAATAATAACAATACTAATAATAACAATAAAGAACGCCACCGGTATTGAATGGGTTACTGAAAATACCGGTACGATAATATGCTGATCATTACGATTCAAATAATCATAATGATGATATTAATAATGATGACATGAGTACAAAAAAAAAAAAGAAAAAAAAAAAAAAATACGAAGCCTACTTCCTGAATAATACCTCTTAATATTCTGAATTAATGGTTTGCTCCTTTGGGGGTTAAGGTTCATTTTTTAGTCGCTTTGTTTATGTATTTATTATTTTTTTAGTTTCCTCCCTAGACCTCCATCAAAGTTAATACAAATCAAAATAAACCTAGACCCCCTTTCAAGGTAAATTTGTACATTTTTCGGTGGAAAAATGTCCCGGCCGAAGGCCGTTTACTTCTAAAACTAAAGGCTCGCTATCGCTCGCCAGGAAAATATCGACACCTAAATGACACGAAAGGTCTTAAAATTGACAAAGATATGGGGTGAAAGATCTGAAAATCGCCAAACTAATGGAACGAACGTCATAAAATCTCAAAACGAATGGGGCTAAACACGAGGGAGAAAGGGGTCCAGAAAAACGGCCCCTTAATGACTGTTATTAGTTATTTACTGCTATTAACGAGAGGCTCCGATAAACTACTATTACTAAACGAATTTCCAAGTTCAGTTATTAGCTGTGAAATATTAAACAATTCTGCAGCCGGGTGGGGTAATTGGGTCTAATGGCAGTAAACAAAATAAAATTAAGTGTACATTAAGGGGAGGTATTTAGTTTGTTTCATCAAAACTTAAAAATTACCCCCCCCTAGCAAGATAAATGTTTACATTTTTTCGTAGAAAAATTTCCCGGCCGGAGGCCGGTTGCTCTTAAATTACAGGCTCGCTATCGCTCGCCAGGAAAATATCGACACCTAAATGGGACGAAAGGTCTTAAAAGTGACATAAATGGGGTGACACGTCTTAAAATCGCCAAACTAATTGGGCGAACGTCTTAAAATTTCAAAAGCAATGGGGCTAAACATAAAGGAGTACAAAGGAGTACAAAGGAGTACAAAGGAAATCAAGCAACAACAGATCTAGTGACCCTTCTAGGTTGCTTGTCCTCCAAAACACTGAGGATCAAGTGTCCAAACAGTGGTTTAGAGTGGGTAAGGGAACATTGGAAAGGAAATACTGCCCTGGAACTAATGTCCGTGGCAGGATTAGGAAGTTAGTAGGGGACAGATGGGTTAGTAACTGAGGGGGGGATAAAATAAAGTTATTCATTTACAAACGCAGTCAGTCGCGGGTTTGATGCGAGATATTTGTCTAGGCGGAGTTTAAATGAATCAACGGTGATGCAGTCTATAACGTTTCGGGGAAGCCCATTCCACAAGTTGACAACTCGATTGAAGAAGAAATTCTTAGATTCGTGTGAGTTAAAAGATTTACCAATAATTTTGCAACCGTTTCCCCGCGTGTAATTAGATTGGTCGATAGTGAAGTACTTACTACAGTTCATATTGTCGATGCCTTTGATGATTTTGAACACTTGAATTAAGTCACCTCTTAATCTGCGCTGGGTTAAAGGAAATAGATTTAATTCTCTAAGACGCTCTTCGTATGGTTTGTTCTTTAGGCTAGGTATCATTTTGGTAACTCTACGTTGAACTCGTTCTAGCTTGTTTATATCTTTTTGGTAATAGGGGCACCAGGATTGAACGCAGTATTCCAGAAGAGGGCGGACTAATGAATTGTAAAGGGTTAGGATAACTTCTTTGGATTTATGCTCAAATGACCTGCCTATAAAGCCAATTATTTTGTTTGCCTTCTTAACAACTTCTGAACATTGTTGACTCGGTTTTAGGTTACTCGATATTGTTACTCCCAGATCGGTTTCTCTGTTTACATTCTTAAGCTGAGTGCCATTCATCGCATAGTTTGCTTTTCTCATTTAGGGTATCCGATATGTAGTACTTTACATTTATCCGCATTGAAACTCATTTGCCAAATTTGGGCCCAACATGACAATTTATCTAGATTGTGTTGCATATCGTCAACTTGTTCTTTGTGAGTACGCTATTTGCACTTTTTGTATCCTCAGCCAATTTTGAGATTGTACAGGTGAGGACCCTCATCTATGTCGTTGATGTAAATTAGAAGAGAATTGGTCCTAGTAGCCGATCCCTGGGGTACCCCGCTACTTACATTGGTCCATTTTGATGCCTTATACGTTTATGACTACTCTTTGCTTTCTGTCGCTGAGCCAATTTTCTATCCATTTCAACACACCGTCTTGTATTCCATGCGTCTTTTTATGTTAGCTTTTAGTGGCAGTAAACGTTTGTGGGGAACTTTGTCAAAGGCCTTTTGAAAATCAAGGTATTAATATATCTACAGCTTTACTCTCATCGTGTAGAGAGGTTGAGGATATCGTGGAAGAAGTCTAAGAGGTTTTGTTAAACAGGAACGTTTTTTAAGAAAGCCGTGTTGGGTATCTTTAGTATGTTTATTTTCCTCTAAGTGATTTTACGAGTCTGTCTCGTATGACCGTTTTCTAGCATTTTACCTACAACTGAGGTTAAGCTAATTGGACGATAGTTACTGGGTAGGGATTTGCTGCCTTTTTTGAATATCGGTGTTACGTTGGCTAGCTTCCACTGATCGGGCGGGCATAGTTCCAGACTGCAAGGATTTATTGAATAGTAATGTCAGTGGTTTAGAGAGCTCATCCTTAGCTTCCTTTAGAACTCTAGGCGAGATTGTATCAGGTCCAGGCGTCTTATTTACCCCGAGCTTATCTAAACAATTCCATACTTCTCTCTCTGTAACGGTGATATTGCTTAGAACATCGGAATTAATCAATCTGAATCGGCGATGGTGTAGGGATATCACTGAGGTCTTCTGTTGTTAAAAACTGATGCAAAGAAGGTATTGAGGGCATTACTCATTTGTTCTTCGTTCGTCTTTGGGTGTATTCTCCATTTTCATCGACTAACGGTCCAACAGTTGAAGTAACTACTTTTTTCTTTCTGATATAACTATAGAATTCTTTCGGGTTTGTTTTACTTTGATTCGCATATGTAACTCTAAGGTCTTTTTACTTTGCTTATTGGAAGTACTTTTGGCTTTGCGTCGTATTTATTTTTAGCTCTAAAAATTTCAGCCGTTCTTCGTCATTTGTGAGGATTTTAATCTATCATTAGCACTTTTTTAGCAAGCAGGCAGTTTGAAATATTCTTTATTCCACCATTTGGGCTTATTATTATGGCCTGGACGCCGAGTTTTTTGATGGTATGCCGTCTTGCACTGCTTTAGGTAAGTGTGGCTTCATTTCGAATACTTCCAAGATGTATTATGTCGTTATTGTGAATTAAAAAGCTCTCCAGTCGTTTCTTTAAACATAGCTCTAAGTTTATGGAAGTTTGCTTTCTTGAAATTAGGGGACTTTTTCGATGCTACTATTTGGTTCGTTCGTTACTAGTAAACTTTAAAGTGAAAGTTATCGTACGATGGTCGCTGTTACGGAATTCATCACCAACATTCAAATTCTCTAGTATTACTTCTTTTCTTTGTTGCAAGTACAATGTCAAGAACGTTATTATACCACGGTCGGGCGTTCCAACCAAATTGATATAAAGCGAACTCTCTTGCAAGTTCGTATACAAGTCATGTCCGGAGTGTGAAGTAATAGTATCGCCCCACTTGGTCACAGGTAAATTAAAGTCACCAAAAATTTACGGTATCTTCTTGTGAGTTACTTACATCTGCAATTTGTTCGTAAATTTCTCGTCAGTTTGCACTGGGGGATGGAGCGGGAGGTCTGTATATTAATGCAAGTATTTATTTGGTACCTTTATTATTCTTTATTAGCACACAAGATCCATGCGTTGACGTTCACAATTTGAGGTTTTGACAAGAGGGTAGGGTTAAGACTTTCTTTGATATAAAGTAAAACGCCACCTCCATTTCTATTTATTCGGGTTTTCTCAAACATTACATAACCGGGAAGTGAATACTCTGCTAAAAAGTCTCTAGCTTCTGTATGGAGCCCAAGATTCTGTTATGCCAATCACATCATATTTTCTGTAAACATTAGCTCCTCTAAATCTGAAAATTGATTGCGTAAGCTACGAGCGTTTGCATAGAAACCTTTAAATTTGTTATTTTAGAACTCACGGAACGCTCTTTAATAATATTTTTGGTTCTTGTCGGATCTACATTTATGTTCATGGCGGTCCTCGGTCCCTCGCTGTCTTCGGTCCTTATCGCTGGTGGTCCTCCGTTGCCTCTGTTTTTTGCTTGGCGTTAGATGATTTATGTCACTGCTGCTATCTTCTCGGATGGCGTTTTTTGATCCATGGCTGCGGACTGCTTCGTGTAGGAGACGACCCTGCGTGCTGAACCCACAGGGTTTAGATGAGTGCCATCCTTGCGGAACAGAGTAGGCTGTTGTTGTAGAAGTTTGTCCCAGAGGTTGATGAATTCAACCTTCTTCCCTCAGACACAAATATTTTATTCGGTATTTGTGATGAAAGCCTTGTCGTAGAATTTGTCAGGTGCGTCGATCTTGGGTGAGAATGCCTGAGATGATGATATTCCTTGACTTGTTTTGTAGTGCTGGATCATCTTGCGATATTTCTTCCATCAACTCTTTTTCGGATCTGGTGCGCATGGACGTCCTCTTTGAACCAGCATGGATGACAAAAAGGGTATTTTTTTCATTTGCATCCTTTGTGGTATCTTCGAAGGATTCCACACAATGTCGTCCAGTCCAGCTCATGGGGGATGCAAAATCTTTTTCGTCGATTTGGGACTCTGTCGCAGAACTCTCTTCGACCTGTCCTCGTAGGATGGAATACCCCACGAGCCTGGTCTCCCCCCCCCCCCCCGTTCTTCTGGTTCGTCTTCCATCTCTACCAATATCTCAAATCTGTTGGACATTGTGACTGGTAGATGAGACCTTTTCTGCGTTGGCCGTGCACCATTCCTCACTGGTGTAAATCCGGAAACCTGTGGTGGCGGGACTCTATGTACAGGTCGGGGAGAGGAGTGGTTAGAACGGGGGCGAGGGGTTGGTACTGTTCGTGCTAGCAGGTGAGAGAAACATGTGAGTGCTAACATGAGGGAGAAAGGGGCAAAGAAAAAAATCCCTCAAGTGGAAATCTCCCCTTAACTCAATGTACCAAATTATAAATGCAAGGCGTGTAGTGTAGCTTAGCAACTTTATATATATATATATATATATATATATATATACTGTATATATATATATATATACTGAAGGGGTTACTTTGTTAATTCTGCTCCAGATATTCAACATTTTACTCAGAATTACGTATTGTATTGTATTTAACCTCTTATCTTCTTTATCACTGTTTCCTCCTATTGTTATCATCTTCCGACGGATCTCGTTTATCCAGGTCTTCTCCTTCAGTCTCTCATTATTCTGCTCTTCGTCCTCTCATTTTCCTCGCATCAATTCATTCCTAGTTCCGTTTTCTCCCTCCCCTCATTATTTCAACCCTTCTTCTTCTTCTTCTTCTTCTCCTCCTTCCTCCTCCTACCACTAATCCCCATCATATACCTATTCTTCCTTCCAAACTTATGTCCACTCTTCCTCTCCTCCTCCTTCCACTAAGCTCCATCATAACCCCCATCCCTATTTGCCCCCTCCTCCTCCTCCTTGTTCTTCCTCCTCCTCCTCCTCTTTCTTCTTCTTCTTCTTCTTCTTCTTCTTCGTCGTCGTCTTCTTCTTCTTCCTCCTCCCACTAATGCCCTCATATTTCCCCTCTTCTGTCTTCTCCTTCCTCTCCTTCTCCTCCTCCTCCTCCTCCTCCTCCTCCCCCTCCTACCTCCTCCCAGTAATCCACCTCATATTCTCTTCTCTTCCTTCCAGCCATATTGTCCACCTCCTCCTCCTCCTCCTCCTTCCTCCACCCTCCTCCTCTCCTGACTCGGACAGATCTCGTTTCCAAGACTCAGGTTAAGGGGATATGGGCCGTTTTTTTGGTCTATTATATCAATTATTCCTTTATTTCTTAGTTTCTTCGCTAGACCTCCATCAAACTTAAGAATACATCCATAAGATCCCCCTTCTAGATAAATTTTTATATTTTTTGGTAGAAAAATGTGCGGGCCGAAGGCCGATTCTTCCAAAATTACTGGCTCACTATCGTTCGCCAGGAAAAATATCGACACCTAAATAGCACGAAAGGTCTTAATATTGACAACAAAATGGGGCGAGAGGTCTTAAAATCGACTAACTCATGGGGCAAACATCTTAACATCTGAAAACTGATGGGGCTAAACATGAGGGAGAAAGTGGTCCAGAAAACCGGCCCATGTCCCAATAATGTTCTCACAAAACTTCCGTCGCTTCCGCTGCTCTTTTGCGTCGCCAGGTTCGCTCGGAGTTGCTTCGGAATTCAAGAGGACCTACCTAATTTGAATTATTACGTAAGGCAGGTGTGAACTATAATAGAGAGAGAGAGAGAGAGAGAGAGAGAGAGAGAGAGAGAGAGAGAGAGAGAGAGAGAGAGAGAGAGAGAGAGAGAGAGAGAGAGAGAGAGCAAGAGCGAGAGAGAGCAAGAGCGAGAGAGAGCGAGAGCGAGAGAGAGAGCGAGAGAGCGAGAGCGAGAGCGAGAGAGAGAGAGAGAGAGAGAGCGAGAGCAAGAGCGAGAGAGAGCGAGCGAGAGAGACAGAGAGAGAGAGAGCGAGAGAGAGAGAGAGTAGGCTATATATACAGTATAGTCCTGTATTGATTTTACCTATTCACTTTACTGACTATAATAGAAGACCATGTATTCCTGAAATGTAATATATTAAGCATAAGTTAATTAATTCTCTTGGCCTATTACAAGAGTGAGCTGAATGAAGCAAATCAGCATCACGTGAGGTAAATATAATGAAGTCTTTTAAGGGGGGTGACCTGCTTTTTGTTATTTCTGTCCTTTTCTCTCTTTCTCTGGCTTGTATCCATTCGGCCCCATTCAGCCAACTATTTTAAGACGTTTAGCCCCATCTAGGTGTCGATTTCTTCCTGGCGAGCGATAGCGAGCCAGCATTATATGAAGAAATCCGGCTTCGCCGGAGACATTTTTCTATCGAAAAATGTACAAATTTAGCCTGCTGTCAAACAAAAATAAAAAATATGCTGGCTCGCTACCGCTCACCAGTACAAAATTGACACCTGGATGGGGATAAAAGTCTTAAAACAGTAGGCTGAATGGGGCCAAATGGATACAAGCCAGAGAAAGATAGAAAAGGACAGAACCAAAACAGGTCACCCCCCTTAATATAGTCTTTTCTTCCAGCTGTAGGTACATTGCCTATAATGACGGAGCTATATTAAGACCTCTACCCAAATTGCCTATAATGACGGAGCTATAGTAAGACCTCTACCCAAATTGCCTATAATGACGGAGCTATAGTAAGACCTCTACCCAAATTGCCTATAATGACGGAGCTATAGTAAGACCTCTACCCAAATTGCCTATAATGACTGAGCTATAGTAAGACCTCTACCCAAATTGCCTATAATGACTGAGCTATAGTAAGACCTCTACCCAAATTGCCTATAATGACTGATCTATAGTAAGACCTCTACCCAAATTGCCTATAATGACGGAGCTATAGTAAGACCTCTACCCAAATTTAATACACTAACTAACTAAGTTACTTCACCTTTCGTTGACTGAAAATACAACACGATTTTAACCCTTTCACGCATTTATGTCACAGAGGTTGCCAGATTAGCAATAAGAAATAGAGTTCTCTCACTCTTATAATTACCTCTCCAAATTTAAAGTTTTCTGCCCACAGCTAACTCAAAGACAACTGCAGAGGTTGAAGTAACTAAACTAAAGGTTTCTAAATACCCCTGATGGTAACAAAGGCTTTAAAGTATCCCCAATAGGCTCAAAATCGCGTCATATGTCGGAGAGGGTTAAAAACTGAACCTCAATCCCGTTCACACCAACCAGACCTATTCTGACGCAAACTGTTCGATCAGTTAGGCCCACATCAGAACAAAATGACATGGAATAACTTCACATTATGAACACCAGATTATAATGAGACATGGTGTGACAGTTTGACGGCTGACCCATAATGTAAGGTAATGCAACAGTTATTTGCTAATGTCGTTCTATTCTTATGTAACCGATCGAACAACTTACGTCAGAATGGTTCCATGTCATCTCACCCAGTAGACCATTTCAACCAGTAGCTCTCAACCAGTGCCAAATTAACCCAGACCAACCAAACCAGTGCCAAAATATAGTACTAACCTAACCTAACCGTATTGGTTGATTTGGTACTGGTTGAGAGCTACTGGTTGAAATGGTCTACTGGTTGAGTTGACCGGTCACCGTCAGAATATGTCTGATTGCGGAATTGGTGTAAACATTCCATGTTTTTGTTGTTGTTGTTGTTGTTCCCTAAGCTGCCTGGCCGAACAGCCCCGAGTCCCTGAGGAAGGCCATGGCCACGATCGGGCTTTCCCACAGAGCTCTCATTGAGTGTAGATTGTGTTGTTGGCGTAAGTGGTTGTGTGAAATGCAGTCTTCTATGATGTGTTTAATGGTATGGGGTGCTGTGTTACATCCCGGGCAGGCGTCGACAACGGAGTCATCCAGTCTCTTCTGATAGCTCAGGAGAGCTGGATGGTGTCCGCATCTCAGCCTGGCCAGGTGGACTCTGTCCTCGCGAGGAAGGGAGGATTCGGAAGGATGGATTTCGGGAGGTCGTGCATGCAGCTGCGTGTTGTCTGTGAGTGAGTGGATGGATCGGTGAGAGATATGAGTATGGATGTGCTTCTGGAAGTTGGTTCGGGGTGGGCAAGGAGGGAGAGAGGACAATAATTGTGTGTGATACCGTGTGCTGGGTGTTGTTTTGATATTTCTTGGTGTCTGTGGGTGTGTTGCCATGCCGGGAATTTCCACATTCCATGTTCTAATGTTTTCTAACTTTAAATATGAAAACAACAAAAAACAGTTTCATGGTTTACTAAAATAGTTATAACTATCGCTTCATTTGTTCCTCTCTTTACAGTCCTCTCCTTCGCTGTTCTCTGTGACCCGCCATTAAAACTGCTGGAATGGGATGAAAAATGTTACGAAGAGAGAGGGAAGCCCCAAACTTTTAAGGGGCGTTAGAGGAGGGCAAGAAAAGGGTTAAGGGGAGATTTCCACTTGAGGGATTTTTGTCTAGACTCCCTTCTCCCTCATGTTTAGCCCCATTGTTTTTCTAATTTTAAGACGTTTGCCACATTATTTTGACGATTTTAAGACCTTTCAACCCATTTCTGTCAATTTTAAGACCTTTCGTGCCATTTAGGTGTCGATTTTATCCTGGCGAGCGATAGCGAGCCTGTAATTTAAGAGGAACCGGCCTTTGGCCGGGAAATTTTTCTACCGAAAAATGCAAAAATTTATCTTGAGAGGGGGTCTAGGGGGTAACATTTTAAGCTTGATGGAATTCTAGGGAACAAACTAAAAACCTCCCCTTAAGAAAAGAGGTGAGAATGTGCCCAGAAGTTGGAAATGGAAGGCACATTTTGAAGCCAGAATAGTTATACAGTCAATGGAGTTTTTTATAATGTAGCCTACAGTTAAGGGCAAGAAAAGGGTTAAGGGAGGTGACTTTTTTTTTTTTTTTTTTTTTTTTTTTTTTTTTTTTTTTTCTGGCTTGTATCCATTTGGCCCCATTCAGCCTACTGTTTTAAGACGTTTACCCCCATCCAGGTGTCAATATTTTCCTGGCGAGCGGTAGCGAGCCAGCATACATATATTTTTGTTTTGACAGCAAGATATATTTGTACATTTTTCGATAGAAAAATGTCTCCGGCGAAGTGGGGTTTCTCCATGCAATGCTGGTTCGCTATCGCTCGCCAGGAAAATATCGACACCTGGATGGGGATAAATGTCTTAAAACAGTTGGCTGAATGGGGCCGAATGGATACAAGCCAGAAAAAGAGAGAAAGATAAAAACAGCAGGTGACCCCCCCCCTTAATGGATTAACCCTTTCTATACCAGCGACGTCCCTTTAATAATATTCTAGCTATATTTAGACGATTTTGTGCAGCTTAGGAAGGATGTGTGGTAGTAAAAAGGGTTAAGACAGTGAGATACCAGTACTTCGAAGCCTGTTAATTGCTGGAGGCCCTTTTGTAGTTAACCTGGAAATAGATGATGCATTTAGTTAGGTTAGATACCGTTATATTACAGCGATTGGAGTTTATTATGGCTCAACAACTTCGTAATGCACGTAGGCTACACATACAAACAAGACTCAAGATACAAAGATATACACACAACTCAACACAACCCCACTTTTAACACACCACACACACAGACAGACACTCTCTCTCACTCTCACACTTAGTCTCACTCTCACTCTCACACTTAGTCTCATTTTCTCTCTCTCTCTCTCTCTCTCTCATATATATATATATATATATATATAGGTGTGGTGGAGGTGTGGAGGTGTGGTGGAGTGGTCATGCCACTGGATTGGTAATCCAATGGACCCGGGTTCAAATCCCGATATGTCAATGGGAAGATATTATTGGGATTGAATTTGTGCTGTACCTAGTATCAGTGCATTACCACAAAGCCCACCGAAATGCCAAAAAAATACCCTCGTTGTTCCCTGATTAAATAACACTGTATGAATATTCCCATATTCAAAATATGTTACAGGGGGACAATGCCTAGTGAGTTCACTGCTCAATAGGCGTTCTGAGAGTGAGGGTCTGAGTCTGGAGGGTGAGACGGTGAAGCACTTGATCGAAGCAACCATTCAGAGATGGAGCTCCTTCGAGCCATGATGATGCTTCACATGTCTCATCCCCAGACTGGACAAGACCTCACGGGCTTCACCGGGCTCTCAGCCTATTGCCCAGGGAGTAATTGGAATATAGAAAAAAAAAAAAAAAAAAAAAAAAAAAAAAAATATATATATATATATAGAGTAAAACTCACTAGGAAAATTGAAACAATGGAACACAAAGCTTTCGTTTATTCTCTCAAGACATCTTCAGGGTAATGTGATTTAACCTCCACTCATACATGTAATATAAAAAATATATAATTGAGTAATTTTCTAGTCTCCTCCCTCACAGCCACCCACCTCACATTCCCAGCACAAGCGGTTACGTCGTGAGGAAAGCAATTCATTAAAACTTCTCCGGTCCACAATATCGCTTTCAAGATTCATTTAAAACTTTCGGAAATGAGGCCAGTGTCGTTCTTCGCCCGGGGACTGTGTTACGGGGGGTGGCCGTATTTATTAGCTCATTTATATACCATTTTTAGTAGAGTCATTTTCAGAGCTTCTGTGACCGTGTTTAGGATACCAAAGTTTCTCAGTGAATTTAACAAGGGCAACTGATGCTAAACAAAATAAGCCCCCATACACCTCACCAAAATGACGGGAAAGTTGTTATTTTAGACGTTTTTCAAAATGGCCGCCGCCGTCATCTTAATAAATTGATAAAGTTCTATTTCTTGAAGTGAATGGCCAAAAATGACAATTTTGGTGTCTATTCCCACTAATTTTGGTGTCAGAAAACCAATGGGATGGCATAATTAAAAAATAATTAATAAATAATTACCAAATAATTAAGAAAATAAGAAAATAATTAAGAAAATCAATGGGATGGCATAATTCATGATTTAGAGTCCCATTAACCTCAACATCTAAGACAAATATGATGTTGTTAAATCCACTGAGAAACTTTGGTATCCTAAACACGGTCACGGATCCTCTGAAACTTACTCAAATAATATAATATATAATTTAAAATGTAAACCAAGAATGTTGACTGATCAATTCCTTCTTTTTCAGGTTTGTTGCATCGAATTTGGCGTGAAGAATCATAAGCATGGAACGTAGAGGAGTTAGTGATGTGCCTGACCCAGGACCTGGATTAAAATGCATATTATGTCAACATCCCTGTATAGCTGATGATAGTACGGACAAGACATCTGATACAAAGTGGGAGAATCTAAGGAGCAAGTGTTTTCGGTGGAAGGAACTTGATAAATTTCAGCATGCCTATGCAGCAGTGGAGTGGGACAAGGGGCCTAAAGGCCTGTACATGCATAGTAAATGTTACACCCAGATCAGTAGTAATCGCTATATTCAGCAAGCACAGAATCGTAAACGGAAATCTGAACAGGAAGAAGTTCAAGCATCAACTTCAAGTCAACAACTCCCAGGAAATGTGCCTAAAAAGCTTCGTTCTAGTACTGGAGTGGTTCATGATAAGAATCTCTGTGTGTGGTGTATGAAAGGACCACAAAAAACCAGTAATCCTGGCAAGTCCAAACTTTTGCTGCTGTCAACAGTAGACGCATGGAACCGGTTCAAGTTGCATACAGTTTGTCTGTCAGATGAGCCTATAAAAGAAAGATTGAATACCCTACTTGCATCTATCCCAAACAGTCGAACGGCGTTTGGATTGGAAATTCGTTATTGTCGTATAATTGTTGGCGCAATTATGTCAGCAACCCTCTGAAGGAGTCTTTTCCTGATGAAAAAACAGAGCATCTGCAACATGTTAATCTTCGAGAGGCCCAAAATATCTTCTTTCATCATGTCCGTCAAGTTATCTTTGAAGATCATGAAATCCGTACACTGCAAGGTCTTGTAAAGGATTACAAAGGCATTACTTCAAATTATGGTTACTATTCCACAGCAAAGTCCAGTTTCGTGAAGGAAATTCTGATCAAGGAATTTGGAGATGACATAGCATTTCATGAACGAGGTCAGAAGAATGTGAGTGAACTGGTATATGATGCAAGAGCTGCAGGTTCATATCTTGAGGCTGCAATATCCTCTCTAGGTGTAAGTGACGATCAGCTGTGAAGAATGTAGCTGGGCGACTCAGAGATCAGATCATCAAAACAAAAACTGTTCCTTGGCCTCCATACATACATGAGCTAGAAGAATATGAAGACCTGAATGATCTCCTCTTGAAGCTCATCACTTGGTTAAAGCACCCCACAAAGTCTGAAGTCGATGACAAGCCCCAAGTCAGATCAATTGTATCTATTTTGACCAGCTACATCACTGGAAGACGTCAATGACCGGTAAACCCTACTCATGTGTTGCCCCTGACATATGGATAGAGTCAACGATGAATAAAGGATCCAAGCTTAAGTGTGGCTGGTTGGCTATTCTAAAGAATGAGAAGCAACTCCTGTCAAACACGCGGAATGTTAACAACGTCAACCGAATAAGAGGCTGTGTTCATCGTCACGCAAATCACAAGAGACGAGGTTCAAGAAAGGATGCAGATTGTGCCCCAAGTAAGATGAAGATAGATGAACAATCTGTGCAGGATATCAGTGCATGTCTCA
Organism: Paralithodes platypus; assembly: GCA_032716605.1. Lineage (NCBI taxonomy): Eukaryota > Metazoa > Arthropoda > Malacostraca > Decapoda > Lithodidae > Paralithodes > Paralithodes platypus. Next base: position 5,212,932 of record CM064546.1, on the reverse strand, counting down.
CCGAGTTCCATTGTGATCCATTTGACCAATCAGATCTGACACTAAGATCCCTACAATCTGGAATTCAAGCCTCTCCAGCTCTCTTTGCTGATCTGAAGTCTGCAAAGGCCGATGGAGAAAGAAAAGTGGAGGAATTTGTAAATGAAAGAGTCTATTCCAAAACAAAGTCCCTCAATGCTCGAATACCACGTAGTAAAAGAGGCAATTTTGCAACTCAAGAAATCGAGAAGACAGCAAGTGAAAACCTGAAACAGACAACTGAAGAAATGGAGAGTAAGGCATTTACCTCGGTCATCAAACTTGTTGAGACAAGTGACGGCTTAAAGATGGAAGACTTAATGCAGCATCGAGTAACAGATGAGTGCCTTTCAATTTTCAATGCAAATGGTACTATGCGCAGAAGAGTAAGCTACAGGAAAAACTGACAATGACATCCATACCGTACCCTGATATTTACACATCAATAGTAGACATGGGACTAATCTGGCGTCTAACAACGCCTACTACTGAAGACAGAGAAAAAGCAGATGGAACCAAGTTAATGTGGGGAGACTATGGTGAGAAACTTGTGAACTTTGTCCTGAATAGACATTCGAATGCAGAATGTGTTATCTTGGTTAATGACTCGTACGAGCAAGACTTCTCCATCAAAGATAGTGAACGACAACACCGTCAACAAAATAAGTCCATTTGCAATGTGTTTATGAAGTCAGAGGACAAATTTCCTTCTAATAGAGACTTTCATGTTCTTCTTGGTAAGCCAGAGAATAAAGTTCGCCTTCAAGCATTTATCAAGGCTGCTTTCAAAAGAAAGGCATCTACAACCACTATTCAGCTCATACACTGTGTTGTTGGCAAACCAGCAAGGAATCTCACCACAGATGAAGTTTTGCAGAATCTCACATACGCCCATGCAGAAGCAGACACAGCTCTGTTCACTCTTTATGGTAAGCTGCGGTCAGAAGGGTATACAGAAGCAGTTGTCATAGACACTGAAGATACTGATAACTACGTTCAGGCAGCCTATTGGCTCGGCAAATATCAGGACTCTTGTGCTTGAAACGCAAATCTCAGCTGATAAATGCTCGGTGTTTGTGTAGTGAGGCAATGGCGGAGTCTTTGATCCCACTTTATGTTCTTACCGGATGCGACCATAACTCCGGCTTTTATGGAATAGGCAAGAAAACTATTGTTGACCGTGTAGAAAATTCATCAGAAGCTCGCAACCTCCTTAAAAGTTGTGGCACAATCATCCCAGTCACACAGGAAATCATCAATGACTTACAGAAATTTGTTATCCAGTACATCTATTGTGACACCAAACACAAGACCCTAGCAGAGGTGAGAGCAGCAAAGTGGTCAGTACTCAAGAAAAGAAGATCATCAGACTGGTACCTGATTCTGACAGTCTACGACCACACTTAGAGCGCACCAATTACCTCACATATCTGCAGAAGAATTTCCAGCTTCAGAATCATCCATCACCAATTGGCCATGGATGGCACCTTGTAAATGGCTTATGCCTCCCAGTACGCTATACCCAACCTGCACTTCCATCATTCCTGGATCTTCTAAAAACTCCAAGTCATCCACAAATGGAGAGCAGCGATGATGACAGCGGAAGTGATTCTGACAGTTGTGCATCATATTTGTCCTGCAGTGATAGTGCATCTTAATGCAGTAGGTCTCATGTTTTATTAATTTAGGATACCAAAGTTTCTCAGTGGATTTAACAACATCATATTTGTCTTAGATGTTGAGGTTAATGGGACTCTAAATCATGAATTATGCCATCCCATTGATTTTCTTAATTATTTTCTTATTTACTTAATTATTTGGTAATTATTTATTAATTATTTTTTAATTGTGCCATGCCATTGATCTTCTGACACCAAAATTAGTGGGAATAGACACCAAAATTGTCATTTTTGGCCATTCACTTCAAGAAATAGAACTTTATCAATTTTTTAAGATGACGGCGGCGGCCATTTTGAAAAACGTCTAAAATAACAACTTTCCCGTCATTTTGGTGAGGTGTATGGGGGCTTATTTTTTTAGCATCAGTTGCCCTTGTTAAATTCACTGAGAAACTTTGGTATCCTAAACACGGTCACGGAAGCTCTGAAAATGACTACTAAAAATGACTCTACTATTTATATTATTTTTAGTTTCCCCCCTAAACCTTCATCAAACTTAAACAAATACATAAATAAATAAATAAATAAATAAATACACAAATAAATAAATACACAAATAAATAAATACATAAATAAATAAATACACAAATAAATAAATACATAAATAAATACATACATAAATAAATAAATACATAAATAAATAAATACATAATAAATAAATAAATACATAAATAAATAAATACATAAATAAATAAATACATAAAATAATAATATAAATACATAAATAAATACATAAAATTAATAATACATAAATAAATACATAAAATTAATAATACATAAATAAATACATAAATAAATAAATACTAAATACATAAATAAATACATAAATAAATAAATTCATAAATAAATAAATAAATACATAATAAATAAATAAATAAATACAAAAATAAATAAATAAATAAATAAATACATAAATACATAAATAAATAAATAAATAAATAAATACATAAATAAATAAATAAATACATAAATAAAATAAATACATAAAACCCCCCAAAACCCCCCTTCAAGATACATTTTTTTTTTTTCGATAGAACAATGTCCCGGCTCAGAGCCGGTTCCCTTTAAATAACAGGCTCGCTATCGCTCGCCAGGAAAATATCGACACCTAAATAACACGAAAAGTCTTAATATTGACAAAGAAATGGGGCGAAAGGTCTTACAATCGCCAAACTAATGAGGCGAACGTCATCCAATCTGAAAACTAACGGGGCTAAACATGAGGAAGAAGGGGGACCAGAAAAGCGACCCCTGCCCCCTTTAATTAAATGCCTGGTGTCTATACCTCATTCGCACTGATTCATTTAGGGGGGTAGGGATGGGGGGGGGGGGGTTCTGGTCCCCCTTCTCCCGCATGTCTAGCCCCTCACTATAGTCTGTTTCTTGTCAACTGGCGGTACACCGAATCCTTTAGTAGCTCATTTATCGAAACTTAAATGGCAAAATATGAAACTACTACGTCTCTGCATCATCCTAGGCCCAAGTTTATATAATTAGCACCATGTTTCACTACAAAACCTTCAAAATATCTGATAAATCTTGATGGGAACTTTGCAATTTTCCGTCAGTTGAAAAGAAACTGAGTCTAGTCTCCACCATACATCACTGTCTAGGGTGTTCTGTACTTAAGCCGCTGTCACACGAGCGATTTTTCCGTCAATTTTGCCATGAGCAAGTTTTGTTCTCGTTATATTTCGGGACTTTTTTGCACCGATATTGGTAACTAGACTGAAGGTAGAGTATGTTAGGCGGTTGAATTCTGATAAAGTGTAATTTTTGAAACTGCCAGACCATAATTGCCCGTAAAACAGCTCGTGTGACTCCGGCTTTAGGGTGAGTTATTAATAGTTCTGTGATGGTTCTAAACGTGATAGATGGGACGATTTTTTTTTTTTTTGGGGGGGGGGGGGGGGAGTTTATTATGGTGGTGATTATGGTGATAAAGGCTACAGTAGTGGTGTTGTTGGTGATAGTGGTGGTGATAGTGGTGGAGGTACATCACTGGGTGGGGTGTTCTGTGCTTAGGGGGTTATTAAGAGAAGAGTTCTGTGATTGTTCTAAACGTGATGGATGGGACAAGTTTGGGGGCCTTATTGTGGTGGTGGTGATTATGGTGTGGTGGTAGGGGTGATGATGGGGGTGGTGGTGGTGATTATGGTGTAGTGGTAGGGGTAGGGGTGATGAGGGGGGTGGTCGTGGTGATTATGGTGTGGTGGGTAGGGGTAGGGGTTTGATGGGGGTGGTGGTGATTATTGTGGTAGGGGTGATGATGGGGGTGGTGGTGGTGATTATGGTGTGGTGGTAGGGGTAGGGGTGATGATGGGGGTGGTGGTGGTGATTATGGTGTGGTGGTAGGGGTAGGGGTGGTGGTGGTGATTATGGTGTGGTGGTAGGTGATGATGATGGGGTGGGGGTGATGATGGGGTGGTGGTGGTGATTATGGTGTGGTGGTAGGGGTAGGGGTGATGATGGGGGTGGTGGTGGCGATTATGGTGTGGTGGTGGGGTGATGATGGGGGTGGTGATGAGGGGTAGTATGTGGTGTAGGGTGATGATGGGGTTGGGTGGTGATATGTGTGGTGGTAGGGGTGATGATGGGGGTGGTGGTGGTGATGGTGGTGGTGGTAGGGTAGGGGTGATGATGGTGGTGGTGGTGATTATGGTGTAGTTGTAGGGGTAGTGATGATGGGGGTGGGGTGGTGATTATGGTGTGGTGGTAGGGGTATGATGAGTTGTGATTATGGGGTGGTGGTGGTGATTTTTTGGTGTGTGGGGTAGGGGTATGGGGGTGGTGGTGGTGATTATGGTGTAGTGGTAGGGTAGGGATGATTGTGGTGATGATTGTGGTAGTGGTGATGATGGTGGTGGTTGTGTAGGTGTGGTGATGTAGGGGTGGTGTGATATGGTGTGGTGGTAGGGGAGTGAGGATGGGGTGGTGATGATGGGGTGGTGGTGGTGATTATGGTGTGGTGGTAGGGGTAGGTGATGATGATGGTGGTGGGTATGTGTGGTGGTAGGGTAGGGTTGATGGGGGTGTGATGATGGGTAGGGGTGATGATGGGGGTGGTGGTGGTGATTATGGTGTGGGGGTAGGGGTGATGATGGGGGTGGTGGTGGTGATGGCTACGTAGCGGTGGTGGTGATGGTATTGATGATGGTGGTAATGATGGTAGAGGTTTTAGTTTTGTTGTTGTTGGTGATGATGGTAGTGTTAAAGGTTATATTGGTGGTAGTGGTGTTGGAGGTACATCACTGTCTGGGGTGTTCACTACCTTGGGGGAGTTATTAACAGTTCTGTGATGGGTCTTAACGTGATGGATGGGTCGAGTTGGGGGGGGGGGGGGGGGGGGGAGGGGGGGGGTTAAGCGTGGTAGTGGTAGATTGGGTGGTGGTGGTGATGGTAGTGGTGGATGTTGGGGGTCGTGTTATGGTGGTGGTGGTGGTGGTGGTTATGGTGGTGTCGTGGGGGTAGTGTTATGGTTTTGGTGGTGGTTTTGGTGGTAATTATGGTGGTGGTTATGGTGGTGTCGTGGGGGTAGTGTTATGGTGGTGGTGGTGGTAGTAAAAAAGGCAATATTGGTGATGGTGTTGTTGATAGTGGTACTGATGATGGAAAGAAATCGACACCTAAATGGCATGAAAGGTCTTAAAATCGCCAAACTAATGGGCCGAACAGTCATAAGATCTCATAACTAATGGGGCTAAACAAGAGGGAGAAGGGGGTCCAGAAAAAGACAAATACCCCAATATATACACACTAATGGGGCTAAACATGAGGGAGAAGGGGGTCCAGAAAAACACAAACACCCCAATATATACAACTTGTCTTCCTCTTTACCAGTTCTCCAGGTATTAAAGGAAGAATTTTGATTTGTTCTGCACCCCCTTTCTCCCTCATGTTTAGCCCCATTCGTTTTGCGATTATAAGACGCGCGCCCCATTAGTTCGGCGATTTGAAGACCCTTCGCTCGATGTCTTTGCTAATAAAAAGACCTTTCAAGACATGTAGGTGTCGAATGTTTTCCTGGTGAGCGATAGCGAACCTGTAATGTAGGAGGGGGACATTTTTCTACCAAAAAAAAATGTACAAATTTATCTTGAAGGGGGTCTTAGAAGTATTTGTTAAAGCTTGTTAGAGGTCTAGAGAGCACATTAAACCCCACCTTTAGATAAAACAATTCTATGTGTCAGTGGATGTGTCTGCATTTGCCATCTTTAAAAAGAAAAAAAAAAAAAAAAAAAAATCAGAGGCATTGCCATAACACGTTAGCCTAAAGAGTAAGAAATGTTGCGGGTTTCGCTTTGATTTCCCTAAACTTATTAACCCCTTGAAGCTCTGACGCGTTTTAGCAGTTTATTTTGGTTATCATTAGACGATTTTATGCAACTTAGGAAGGATCTGTGGGTAATAAAAGGGTAAAGACTATCCTAATCAACCCTCTGACTTCCATAATTATACCCTTCCTAATCTGAATAAAATCATCTAATAATTACCAGAAAACAGAAAAGAAACGCGTATTGGAGCTTGAAAGGGTTAACATCGTCTAATAAAAAGCCAGAATAAACTGTCAAAACGCGTCGCAATACTTCAGGGGTTAATAGAAAGACCCTGTTACCCAACGAACGAAAGGTGAGAACATAACAAAAAGAAAAATAGTAATAATAAAAAAAAAATCAAAGACCTTAGAGTACTTAGACATGAGTAATAGGGTGAAGACAGCGAATAAGAGAGATGGGGAGGAGAGTTGTATGACGACATGAGTAAAAGAAAGAGGGAAGAGAGAAGAGAGAGAGAGAGAGGAGAGGCGAGAAAAAGAGAGGGAGAGAGGAGGAGATTGAGAGAGAAGAGTACATTGTACAGTTGTGCGTGTTGTTGTTATGTATGTGGTGTGGTGTAGTGTGCTGGGTGTGTATGGGTGTATGAGAGTGTGTGTGTGGGGGTGTATGAGAGTGTGTGTGTGTGTGTGTTGAGGTGTGTGGGTGTGAGGTTTGAGTGTGTGCGCCTGTTGTGTGTGTGTGTGTGTGTGCGTGTTGAGGTGTGTGTGTGTGTGTGTGCGTAAATAAGGACGACAGTGGGTGGTGACATAACCAGTCTTAACGTGGGTGGCCTTATAACTGATGTTGAGGTATGGAGTGTCTCTCTTCTGCGACATTTACTAACACTCCAGTATTTTCCTCGAGTAGATTGTGATAGGTTAAGGGGAGATCTCCACTCGAGGGATTTTTTTCTTGACCCCTTTCTCCCTCATGTTTAGCCGCATTGCTTTTGATATTATAAAACGTTTGCCCCATTAGTTTAGCGATTTTAAGAACTTTCACCCCATATTAAGGGGGCCCTTTCGTGCCATTCAGGTGTCAATTTTATCCTGGCGAGCGATAGCGAGCCTGTAATTTAAGAGGAGGAACCGGTCTTCGGCCGGGATATTTTTCTACCGAAAAATGTACAAATTTATCTTGAAAGGGACTCAAGGGGGTGTAATTTTAAGCTTGATGGAGGTCTAGGGAACCAACTAAAAACCTCCCCTTAAGGAAGCTAGCGGGGATTTTTTTTTATATTCATATTTTTTCACCAACCAACTTTGCTTCTAAACTCAATTAATGAAATCAACAAATACATGTGGCACTCCAAGGACTCGAACCTAGGATACTCACACCGAAATTCCGCACATTTATGCATTACGCTATCAAGACAGTTATTACATTTTAATTTGTATTCATATATTTATGTATTCATATACTGTATAATTATATTTTGATATAATATTATGTCCGTTTTTTTTTGTTTTTTTTGGCTCCCTAGACCACCATAAAGCTTAAGGGGAGATTTTCACCTGGAGGATTTTTTTTGGACCCCTTTCTCCCTCATGTTTAGCCCCATTGCTTTTGACATTTTAAGACGTTCGCCCCATTAGTTTGGCGATTTCAAGAACCCTCGCCCCATTTATGTCAATTTTAAGACCATTCGTGCCATTTAGGTGTCGATTTCTTCCTGGCGAGCGATAGCGAGTCTGTAATTTAAGGGGAACCGGCCTTCGGCCGGTACATTTTTCTACCGAAAAATGTACAAATTTATCTTGAAAGGGGGTCTAGGGGGAGTAATTTTAAGCTTGATGGAAATGTAGAGAATCAACTAAAAACCTCCCCTTAACAATGAGCACACAAGACGGGGGCCCCCTTTGAGATAAATGTGTGTGTATATATATATATATATATATATATATATATATATACACAGAGGAAAATAGAGGACCGGAAAGGAATACCCAGAGAGAAAACGGGAAAAAAAATTAATACCCAAGAGAAAACGGGGAAGAGAAGGAAAACAGAAGGGATACTAAAGTACTAAAGAGAACATGGGGGAAGAGAAAGACTGCCACTACGCTCCTCAAACACCAATTTCACGGGGAGAGAGGAGAACAAAGAGAGAGAGAGGGCGGAGGAGAGAGAGAGAGAGAGGAGAGAGTTGAGGAGAGAGAGAGAGAGAGAGAGAGAGAGAGAGAGAGAGAGAGAGAGAGAGAGAGAGAGAGAGAGAGAGAGAGAGAGACGGGAGAGGGTGCAATAAGTGAGGGAAAGCAAAGTCAAGAAGAGGCAAGAAGCAACTGGATGATGGAACGGGTGGCAAATTATGAATCAAACTGAATATCCTCTGAAATTAAGGGGGGATGGGCGCATTTTTTCCTCATTTATACATTTGTTTATCATATTTTAAAGTTTCCGGTCTACACCACCTTCAAGATAAATGTGTACATTTTTCGATAGAAAAATGTGCCGGGCGTAGGCCGGTTCCCCCTAATTAGCAGGCTCGCTATCGCTTGCCAGGAAAAAATCGAATTCTAAATAACACGAAGTCTATATATTGACAAGGAAATTGGGTGAAAGGTCTTAAAAGGAGAAAAGGCAGGCAGACGAGAAAGAGGATTAAGGGGAGGTACCGTATTTCGTTTTTCTGGACCCCCTTCTTCATGTTAACCCCCATTAGTTTTGAGATCTTAAGATATTCGCCCTATTAGTTTGTCGATTATAAGACATTTCGCCCCATGTTTGGTCAATATTAAGACCTTTCGTACCATGCACACACACACACACACACACACACACATACACACACACACACACACACACACACACACACACACACACACGCACACACACACACACACATATGCATAACGTATGCACACAAACAGGCATGTAACAATACATAACATAAGAGGGCATTTCCGGACTCTCCTCAGCCCCTCACCTGGGAGCGGCTTCGGTCACCTGGGCATTCTTAGTGGTAAAGCTGGGAGTGATCTTTGGTGACGCTTGGTTATGGCTTTGACCTTGCTCGGGGCCTTGGGGGTGCTCGGTCAGACAGCCTAGGGAACAACAACAACAACAACAACAACAACAACAACAACTAGTATATAATGTACATACTAACACAAATTCGCACACGCATGCACGAGAAAATATTAATAAACACATTCACAGACACACGAAAACTCGCCTATGCAAGTGAACATAGACACTAAGCAATATATATATAAATACATATATATATATATATATATTATACACACACACACACAAGACACACACACACACACACACACACCGATGGCAAAACAGAAAACACAAAGTCAAAATATTCCATTTACCGGGTAGCAGTTTTTCAAGTGTTGGAAACAAATTGAGGAGTATTTTTCGTGCTTCACCCACAAAGAATTAAGAATGAGAGCTCGGGTTTTCCTCCTGTTAGCGCGTATATGAGTAAGCATAATTCATGAGTGTTTGTGAATTAAGGTTATTTTTATTTAGTTAAGCCGGTATCACCCGAGCGCTTTTTCCCTAAACATTTATCCTTATCACTGGTCTGGCAGTACATAAGGTAAATATTTAATATGTTTATGTTACTCAAAATCATCTACCATCAGTCTAGTTTCCGATACCAGTGCCAAATATTTCAGAAATGTTGCCAGAAAATGTTTGATCATCGAATGTTGACTATAAAAGCTCTCGTGTGATACCGGCTTTAGCTACCTAGACCTCTATTAAGATATAAAAACAAAAAGTAAAAAAAAACGTTTTTCGATAGAATACCTGGTTCACTGTGCTCATCTCCTCCACACTGCCCTTGGGAGCCTGTAGATAATTCACCAAGAACAACAACAACAACAACAACAACAACACCATAGCCTTCACCAGTACCCCCAACATCACCAAAATCAATTGAATCATCATCACCAACACCACCACCACCACCACCACCACCAACAACAACAACAACAACACCAACATAGCCTCCACCAGTACCACAAACATCACCAAAATCAATTGAACCATCACCACCACCAACAACAGCAATAACCACAGCAACACGCTCCACCACCACCACCACTGACATCACCAAAATCAATTGAACCATCATCACCACTAACAACAGCAAGAGCAACAGCATCACCACCAACACCAACACAAACATAGTCTCCACCACCACCAATAACAATAACAACAACAACACCAACGAAGCCTCCACCACCATCAACAAAAACACCACCACCACCAAAAAAAAAAAAAAAATTGCTGCTAGTTATTAAAGTGCCATCAGTTGTCCAATATTGGGAAATGTTAACTGAACCTCGGTGCTGGCTTTGTTAAGGGGGGGGGGTTATTGTAGGCTCTCTCTCTCTCTCTCTCTCTGAAGCTCGGTGCTGGCTTTGTTGGTGTGGGTTATTGTAGTCTCTCTCTCTCTCTCTCTCTCTCTCTCTCTCTCTCTCTCTCTCTCTCTCTCTCTCTCACATACACACACACACACACACACATTACCCTCCTTTATAACACCTCCGCCTCCCCCCCCCCCCTCCCCCTCCCGTCACTTTCCACCACCATCGTCACCATCACAGAAACTAGGCCCGACAAATTTTCCCGGCACATGACTTGTAATATGCGCACCCAAAATATTCATTTATTTATTGGCTCATTTATATATATATATTTTTATAATCTTCTTAGTTTTCTCCCTAGATCTCCACCAACCTTAAAGAAAAACACTCCCAAGACCCTCCTCCAAGACAAATTTGTACATTTTTCGATAGAAAAATGTCCCGGCTGAAGGCCGGCTCGCTATCGCTCGCCAGGAAAAAATCGACACCTAAATGACATGAAAAGTCTTAATATTGACAAATAAATGGGGCGAAAGATCTTAAAATCACCAAACTAATGAGCCGAACGTCATAAAATCTGAAAACGAATGGGGCTAAACATGAGAAAGAAGGGGGACCAGAAAAACTACCCATCTCCCTCTAATATTCGCGTTCCCCCCCCCCCCCCCCACCCGTCCCCGCTTCCTTGGCTGCATTTGGCCCATCCCATCATGGCGGGAAGATGATAGCTTCTAATTTGCATTTACTCGGCGCAATAATGGAGTCAATTTCTTTGTTTGTGTTTGTCTTGTTATGCGCTACTTCGTCCTCTGTATTACCGCCCAGATGAGAGGGGGGGGGGGGGGGGGGAGAGGTGGAGGGGGAGGGGGGAAGGGGGGGGGAGGCGGAGACACCATGCATGCCTTTGTCATGCTGTCTTGCTAAGAGGCCAGTAAGATATAGCTAGTGATAGATAGATAGATAGATAGATAGAGAGAGAGAGAGAGAGAGAGAGAGAGAGAGAGAGAGAGAGAGAGAGAGAGAGAGAGAGAGAGAGAGAGAGAGAGAGAGAGAGAGACAGAGTGGCTTACGAGGAGTCACGAGGACTACTTAGTATCTCAAAGACCTTGCGGTCCATTCCGGGGAGACACTGGAAGTGGAAAGAGGGAGCTTGTGTAGCCGCACTACACTCATTGCAGAGTATGCAACATAGGACATTGTTTTCACATACAGCATCTCCCCTTAATGCTGAATTATTTAAAATCTAAGTTCCAGCTGTAGTTGCGTTTTGTATTCGTATTAAGGGGAGGTTTTTAGTTGAGTCTCTACATTTCCATCAAGCTTAAAATTACTCCCCGTAGACCCCCTTTCAAGATAAATTTGTACATTTTTCGGTAGAAAAATGTACCGGCCGAAGGCCGGTTCCCCTTAAATTACAGGCTCGCTATCGCTCGCCAGGAAGAAATCGACACCTAAATGGCACGAATGGTCTTAAAATTGACATAAATGGGGCGAGGGTTCTTGAAATCGCCAAACTAATGGGGCGAACGTCTTAAAATGTCAAAAGCAATGGGGCTAAAGATGAGGGAGAAAGGGGTCCAGAAAAAAATCCTCCTGGTGAAAATCTCCCCTTAACCCCTTCTGGACTCGTGTGTGTGTTTGTGTGTGTGTGTGTGTGTGTGTGTGTGTGTGTGTGTGTGTGTACCATGAAGACACAAAACCAGGTTGACCTTTAAAGGGGGAGGTAGTCGCTTTTTCTCCCTCATGTTTAGCAAATTAATTTTGAGATTTTAGTCGTTCGTTCCATTCGTTTGGCGATTCTGAGACTTTTCGCCCCATTTTTGTGTCAATATTAACAACTTTCGTGTCAATTTGGTGTCGATTTTTTTCCTGGCGAGCGAAAGCTAGCCCGTAATTCTAGAAGGAACCGGCCTATGGCCAGGAGATTTTGCTACCGAAAAATGTACAAATATATATTGAAAAGCGGTCTAGGGGGTGTTTTTTCCAGCTTGATGGAGGTCTAGCGAGGAAACTCAAAAATACGTTAATACATAAATAAATAGACCGAAAAAGAAGCACTACCCCCTTAAAGCAGTAATACTGGACTATTATTGTCTTACCTGACAGACTAATTCACTTGACCTACAGAATTCCCCTGACTCGGACTCCTGCGGTTAAGGGGAGGTTTTTAGTTCGTTCCCTAGAATTCCATCAAGCTTAAAATTACACCCCTAGACCCCCTTTCAAGATAAATGTGTACATTTTTCGGTAGAAAAATGTCCCGGCCAAAGGCCGGTTCCTCTTAAATTACAGGCTCGCTATCGCTCGCCAGGATAACATCGACATCTAAATGGCACGAAAGGTCTTAAAAGTGACATAAATGGGGTGAAAGTTCTTAAAATCGCCAAACTAATGGGGCGAACGTCTTAAAATCTCAAAAGCAATGGGGCTAAATATGAGGGAGAAAGGGGTAAAGAAAAAATTCCCTCAAGTGGAAATCTCCCCTTAACTAACCACTATTGTCTAACTCTCTGGAACTCTTTACATATTCTATTAAGGGGAGAGGGAGGGGGGGCTTATTTATTTTCTTATAAATATATTTTTTCTTCTTTGGATTATATTTTGTTTTAGTTTCCTCCCCTAGACCTCTATCAAGCTTTAAAAAAAAAACCCATACCCTGGACCCTCTTTCGAGACAATTGTTTACATTTTTCGGTAGAGAAAAAAATGCCGGTTCCTCTTAAAATGACAGGCTTGCTATCACTCGTCAGGAAAAATCGACACCTAAATGGCACTCGAGGTCATACAATTGACAACTAAATGGGGCGAAAGGTGTTAATATCGCCAAACTAATGGACCGAACGTCTTAAAATCTCAACACGAATGAGACTAAACACGAGGGAGAAGAGGGACCAGAAAAAACGACCATCCCCCCTTAAATGTACGACTTCAAAATGACCTATGCAATATTTTATTTGTTCTCTCTCACATACACGTCGTCATTCTTCCATTGTTCTTTGGCTCACACAGACGCTCTTCATTCTCGACTTAATTACATCCTCCCTCACCGTCTGATTCATTATTTTATCTCTGTTCTGTTTGTCTGTCTGTCTGTATGTCTGTCTGTCTACCCACTTCCGTCTAACTGTCTGTCTGTCTGTCTCCACCCTTCTTTCTCTGTCTGTCTTTATACCCCCGTCTCTCTCTCTCTCTCTCTCTCTCCCTCTTTCTGTCTGTCGGTCGGTCGGTCGGTCTCTCTCTCTCTCTCTCTCTCTCTCTCTCTCTCTCATGCTATACAGCGAATGGAACTAAACCAAGATAGGGCAGCTAGCCTATGCTAATTTCATAATTGTGGCGATTGAGTAATGAGAACTAGGCGAGAGATCGTAATAGCCGATTTTTAAGGGGAGATTATTATTTTTTGTTCCTGGTTCCCCCCTTCTCCCTCATATTTATCCCCATTAGATTGCTTAGTATTTGTGGCTCCTCAAGGTTAAAGAAAATAATGATGTGATGTTTTGGCATTAAATTGAAGGGATGGGTAATGGAGAGAGAGAGAGAGAGAGAGAGAGAGAGAGAGAGAGAGAGAGAGAGAGAGAGAGAGAGAGAGAGAGAGAGAGAGAGAGAGAGCATCAGGGAGTAATGGGACAACTGGGGTTTAAATCATACAGTACCAGGGACGTCATTTTCATCCTATTCTGGCAGCTATTAGACGATTTTATTCAGCTTAGGAAGGACCTCTAGCAGTTATAAGGCTTCAAACTATCCCAAATGACCCCTTTAATTACCACAGACCCTTCCTAAGCTGCATAAAATCGTCTAAATATAGCTAGAATACAATACAACACACGTCGCTGGTACTAAAAGGGTTAAAACGCGTTATGGAAAGGATGGGTGTAGTGGTGGTGGTGATGGTGATGACGAATGGTGGTGAATCAGGGAATGGTGGTGAATAAGTCGTGATGGTGATGGGAATGGTGGTGAGTGGTGATGAATTAATGGTGGTGGTGCTAGTGGTGGTGAGTGGTGATGAAGGAATGGTGGTGAGTGGTGATGAAGGAATGGTGGTGAGTGGTGATGAATTAATGGTGGTGGTGCTAGTGGTGGTGAGTGAATGGTGGTGAGTGGTGATGAATTAATGGTGGTAATGGTGATAGTGGTGGCGAATGGTGGTGAATCAGGAAATGATGGTGAGTAAGTTGTGATGGTGATAGTGAATGGTGGTGAGTGGTGATGAATTAATGGTGGTGGTGCTAGTGGTGGTGAGTGGTGATGAAGGAATGGTGGTGAGTGGTGATGAATTAATGGTGGTGATGGTGATAGTGGTGAATCAGGAAACGATGGTGAGTGAGTGGTGATGGTGATAGTGAATGGTGGTGAGTGGTGATGATAGTGAATGGTGGTGAGCAGTGGTGATAGTGATAATGAGTGGTGAGTTGTGATAAATGACTGGTGGTGAATAGTGGTGATGGAGATAGTGAGTGGTGATGGTGAGTGGTGATAGTGATGTCCTCTTGTCTACTAATATTAAAGCACCGGTATGTGGGAATGCACCGAATATTTTGTAATGCCAGACCCTGTGTACCTATGGGATCTCATTCAGTCTGTCTCTGTCTGTGTCTGTCTGTCTATGTCTCATGTATCTCTCTCTCTCTCTCCCCCCCCCTATTATTTCCACTATCCAATCTGCCACCTAGCCTCCTTCTTGTCTCCTTTATCAAGTTATTTTTTCTCTTTTTCTCTCTCTCTTGTTATTTATAGAGGGTTGTGTATATACTGGTGTGGCTGTGTGTGAGAGAGAGAGAGAGAGAGAGAGAGAGAGAGAGAGAGAGAGAGAGAGAGAGAGAGAGAGAGAGAGAGAGAGAGAGAGAGAGAGAGAGAGATAGAGGGGGGGGGTTGTGTATATACTGGTGTGGCTGTGTGTGAGAGAGAGAGAGAGAGAGAGAGAGAGAGAGAGAGAGAGAGAGAGAGAGGGGTTGTGTAAATACTGGTGTGGCTGTGTGTGTGAGAGAGAGAGAGAGAGAGAGAGAGAGAGAGAGAGAAGGGGGGGGGGGGGAGTTGAAGCAATGGGAGGAATGGTTTTGCTGGTGTAAAGAAGCGGAGGAAATTGGTTTGAGATTGTTGGTTTGAATTTAATGCTGATACTCCTATTAGGCATACTACTATTAGGCATACTCCTATTAGGCATACTCCTATTAGGCATACTACTCTTAGGCATACTACTATTAGGCATACTCCTATTAGGCATACTCCTATTAGGCATACTCCTATTAGGCATACTCCTATTAGGCATACTCCTATTAGGCATACTACTATTAGGCATACTACTATTAGGCATACTACTATTAGGAATACTCCTATTAGGCATACTACTCTTAGGCATACTACTATTAGGCATACTCCTATTAGGCATACTACTATTAGGCATACTCCTATTAGGCATACTACTCTTAGGCATACTACTATTAGGCATACTCCTATTAGGCATACTACTATTAGGCATACTACTATTAGGCATACTCCTATTAGGCATACTACTATTAGGCATACTCCTATTAGGCATACTCCTATTAGGCATACTCCTATTAGGCATACTCCTATTAGGCATGCTACTCATTTTAACTACTACTATTTTTACTATAACTACCGGTACTATTACCCGGTACTATTACTGATACTACTATTGATACTACTACTACTACTACTACTACTACTACTACTACTATTTCTACTACTACTACTACTACTACTACTACTACTACTAGGAAAACAAGAATAGGGAAACAAATATATAAGAAGAAGGAAAGAAGGCAAAGAAAAACAAGATGCTTGATGGAAGTCTAGAGGAAAAAAAAAAAAAAAAAAAAAAAAAAAACGCTTACAACTCCACCATTAAGTAATTGTCATCCTATTCTGGTTACCGTTAGATTAGATGGCTTTCTTTAGTTAATAATCTACCTTTACGATTCAAATGGGTAAATACTATCTCAATAAACCCTCTTAATAACATAGGTCCTTCTTAAACTGCACCACCACCACCACCACTCCCATCACCATCACAAGCATCCATCCATCTCCACCACCACCAACACCCCCACCACCATCACAACAATCATCACCACCACCAACCATCACCACCAACACACACCAACATCCAATTACACGGAATTTCCCACATTCTTCATCGTTCGAGTTACACAACCTCAGCGCAGTGTTGCCAATTTAGCTAGTTTAGAGGTATTTACTTCGATCTAGAGGCAAATTTGTTACATCTAGCGGCATGAATTATTGTGGTATGCTGGAGATGTGAGCCATTTTAGAGCGATATTGTAGAGATTAAGGCATTAATCGAGCGATTTTCAGTATATTTGAGCCATTTTAGAGCGATATTGTAGAGATTTAGTGGCATTATTCTGGCGATATTCAGTAGATTTGAGCCATTTTAGAGCGATATTGTAGAGATTTAGTGGCATTATTCTAGCGATTTTCAGTATATTTGAGCCATTTTAGAGCGATATTGTAGCGATTGAGGCATTAATCTAGCGATTTTCAGTATATTTGAGCCATTTTAGAGCGATATTGTAGCGATTGTGGCATTATTCTAGCGATTTTCGGCCTATATTTACTATCTAGCGGACTGTATTTGGCAACCCTGCCTAAGCGGTCATATAACCTATCGAACAAGCCGATGTACCGGCAACAAATTAATCAGTGCCGGTGTGCTCAATAACAAGGCTATTAAGGATGAAGGTTATGGTTTTGGGTAATTTGTTTTTTTATTTTGTCTCCCTAGACCTACATCAAATTTAAATAATATCCCCAAGATCCCCCTTCTAGAAATATTTGTAAATTTTCCGGACAAAGGCCGATCCCTTCTTAATAGCAGGCTTGCTATCGCTCGCCAGGAACAAATTGACACCTAATTGACACGAAAAGTCTTAATGTTGACAAAGAAATGGGGCGAAAGGTCTTGAAATCGCCAGACTAATGGGTCAAAGTTTCCGTCGAACGTCTTAAAATCAGAACACTAATGGGGCTAAGCATGAGGAAGAAGGGAGGTCAGAAATACCAACTACCTCCCCTAAAGAGGCAATATGGTTGTAAAGGGGAGACTGGCCGTTTGTTTGGTCTATTAATTCATTTATTCATATATTTTCTTAGTTTCCTCGCTAGACTTCCATTAAGCTTAGAAAAACACCCCCTAGACCCCTCTTCTAGATAAATTTGTAAATTTTTCGGTAGAAAAATGTCCCGGGCGAAGGCCGGTTCCTCTTAAAATTGCAGGCTCGCTATCGCTCGCCAGGAAATAATCGACACCTAAATGGCACGAAAGGTCTTAAAATTGACAACGAAATGGGGCAAAAGGTGTTAAAATCGCCAAACTAATGGGCCGTACGTCTTATAATTTCAAAACTAGTGGGGCTAAACATTAGGGAGAAGGGGGTCCAGAAAAAGGGTCTGCCTCCCCTTAAGATGATGGACGGACTGTGGGTGTGTTTGATGTTATTGAAGCGGCTATTGCTGCTGCTAGAGTTGTTGTTGATAATAGTGGTGGTACCGTAGTGCTTGTTATTGCTGTCCATGTTGTTCCACTTGGTGTTCTAGTTGGTGTTCTTATTGTAGTTGTTGTTACTGATAATATTGTTGTGTTTGTTAATTGTAAAAAAAATAAAATAATACTTGTTAAAAAAAAAAAAAAAAAAAGGAAAAGTGAGGATTGGGCCTGAGTATATAGATAGATAGATAGATAGATAGATAGCTATGTAGTAGGGGGGTACACAGTCCCGCCCAGGGAAGTACTACCGCCTTGGGTGACTGGAGGTGACTGGCACTCACGGTCCGTGAGTCACGGAATTACCTTGATTCCTTTATCTCTCCCAGATACTAGGTTACTAGTTAACTTTCCGTCTGTTTCATACACACAAGTTATTAGATTAGCCTCAACGCTAACAACAGTGCCACAATGGTACCACGACGGTAACGTGGGTGCCTCCATGATATTATTATGTTACCTCCACCAACCGACTTTACTCCCAAACTCAATTAATGAATTATTAAATGAAATCAACAAATACATGTGGCAGTCCAGGGATTCGAGCCTAGGATGACGTGTATAAATAAGGTGTCGTCATCTAGTGTGGCAGAAAGGAAGCAACCAACACCTTGAAGCTCCTCTGTGACACCCAACACCTCGAAGCTTCAATCGATGACCTCGGGGTCTTGTATGAGGTAATGGCTACTGAACAGCCTACAGTCCCGAGGTTGAGAAAAACAAAAATCGGCTACATGTGAAGGGCCCTTTAATAATGTGGTAGTGTGTGGTGGCTTTCTTGCTGATAATAATGGAGATGTAGGAAATTGATGATATTGCTATTCTTTTGTTGTTGTTGTTGTTGTTGTTGTTGGTGGTGGTGGTCGTGGTGAAGTTGGTAGTGATGGTGATAAGTTGTAGGGCAGCGGTGGTGATAATATGGGTGCTATTGATGTTGGTGGTGGTGGTGGTCGTGGTGAAGTTGGTAGTGATGGTGATAAGTTGTAGGGCGCAGCGGTGGTGATAATATGGGTGCTATTGATGTTGGTGGTGGTGGTGGTCGTGGTGAAGTTGGTAGTGATGGTGATAAGTTGTAGGGCAGCGGTGGTGATAATATGGGTGCTATTGATGTTGGTGGTGGTGGTGGTCGTGGTGAAGTTGGTAGTGATGGTGATAAGTTGTAGGGCAGCGGTGGTGATAATATGGGTGCTATTGATGTTAATGGTGCTGGCAACATGCTTATCGGTGGTAATGGTGGTGGTGGTGGTGGTAATGGTGTTGGTGGTGGTGGTGGTGGTGGTGGTGGTGGTGGAGGTGTCAAATAATCCATATACCTAACGACCAGTGACAAATAGAAGCTTCAATATTAGAGTGAATGGGGTACGGGGATATTGACCACCCTTAATAGTTCTCCTTAAGGGAATGTTATTATGTTCCAGCCCCGATGATAATAATAATAATGAAGTAGACGTGCCGTTTTGGCCAAAATCAAAACGGCACCATCATCATTACTATCACCATCATCCCCACTATTACTACCATCACTTCTAATGTCAACTAAACTAACTTACCCTCTTTCGTCTCTGTCTGTCCTCTAACGTCTTCCCTTCATGCTGGAAGTTTGCTCACATTCAACCTGTCCCAAAGAAGGGTGACAGCTCTCAACCCTCCAACTATCGTCCAATTGCTCTCATCTCTTGTCTTTCTAAAGTTTTTGAAACTATTCTTGCTTCCAAATTTCTTAAGCATTTCTCTTCTCATAATCTGCTCTCAGATCGCCAGTATGGCTTCCTTAAGGGTCGCTCTACTGGTGATCTTCTTTCATATCTACTAACTCTTGGTCATCCTCCTTTTGGGACTTCGGTGAGACTTTTTCTATTGCACTAGACATATCGAAAGCTTTCGATAGAGTCTGGCACAAATCTTTAATTTCTAAACTACCCTCCTTCGGTTTCTATCCCTCCATCTGTGCCTTTGTCTCTAATTTCCTTTCCGGCCGTTCCATAGCCGCGGTTGTGGATGGCCATTGTTCACTTCCTCACCCTATAAACTCCGGTGTTCCTCAGGGCTCTGTCCTATCCCCTATTCTCTTTCTAATTTTTATAAATTATCTCCTTAACTGTACCTTAATTCCCATCCATTCATACGCAGACGACTCAACCTTACACTACTCCATTAGTTTTTCAGAACGCCCCAGCCAGCAATCCCTTAACGACAAACGTAATGAAGCCATAGAACTCTTAAATTCTGATCTAAATACTATCTCCAATTGGGGCAGAGCAAACCTTGTTACCTTTAATGCTTCCAAAACCCAATTTCTCCATCTATCTACCCGTCAGGATCTCCCAGCGGACTATCCCTTATTCTTCAACAATACAAAAATCAACCCTTCATCTTCTCTCAATATTCTTGGTGTCTCTTTTTCTTCTACTCTCATTTGGAAGGACCATATTACCAGTCTTGCTAAGGCAGCCTCCCAGAAGCTGGGTGTGCTCAACCGCCTTAGGGGGTTCTTTTTCCCAGCACAGCTTCTTGCTCTGTACAGGGGCATAGTGCATCCTTGTATTGAGTATTGTTCACATGTGTGGGGAGGTTCCTCTCACACCACTCTCCTAGACAAAGTTGAAAGGAAGGCCTTTCGTATCATTAATTCCCGTCCACTCACCAACTCTCTGCAATCTCTCTCTCTCCGCCACAATGTTGCATCTCTCTCGCTATTCTATCGCTACTATAATAATCAGTGT
>CM064546.1:5109834-5189834 GCA_032716605.1 Paralithodes platypus | reverse complement strand
GTAAACACAATTGGAAATACATAACTGAACGACTGAAGAGGAATGTTGGTGAAATAATATCTCTCTATTTATCTATCTATTTACTCTGGCCCAAATAATATGAGGCACATAATATTAATGGCAAGGAAATTGAAAGTGAAAACATGAGCGTTAAAGCTGTGAGAGGAAAGAATTGTGCTGATGGAAAGAAAGAACATAAGACAAAAAAAAAACAAAGGAGGGGGGGGGGGGTGATATACCAGTACCCGAAATCTCAAGCGCAGTGTCACACGAGCGTTTTTTTATGCATTTTTGGATGAGCAAGTTTCCTTCTCGTATTATTTTGAGTCTCTTTAACATTGGCATCGGAAACCCGGCTGAAGGTTGATTATGTGAGGTGGCTGCCAGACTAATAATACTTATATTTTGAAGATGCCAGACTACAATTTTCCCGTAAAAATGGCGGGAAAAGAGCTCGTAAGACACCGCCTAAAACAATTATGTACCAGGACACTGCTTCTAATTTATTCTGGCTAAGATTAGACGATTTTAATCACCTGTGGAATAACCTCTAAAAATGTATATAGTATAGACTATCCCAATTAGGTTTTTGACGCTCACACAACCTTCCTAAGCTGCATACAATGATCTAACCATGACTAAAACAAAATAATTTATAAGGGAGGTGGAGGAGTACAAAGGAGTACAAAGGAAATCAAGCAACAACAGATCTAGTGACCCTTCTAGGTTGCTTGTCCTCCAAAACACTGAGGATCAAGTGTCCAAACAGTGGTTTAGAGTGGGTAAGGGAACATTGGAAAGGGAATTACTGCCCTGGAACTAATGTCCGTGGCAGGATTAGGAAGTTAGTAGGGGACAGATGGGTTAGTAACTGAGGGGGGGATAAAATAAAGTTATTCATTTACAAACGCAGTCAATCGCGGGTTTGAAGCGAGATATTTGTCTAGGCGGAGTTTAAATGAATCAACGGTGATGCAGTCTATAACGTTTCGGGGAAGCCCATTCCACAAGTTGACAACTCGATTGAAGAAGAAATTCTTAGATTCGTGTGAGTTAAAAGATTTTACCAATAATTTTGCAACCGTTTCCCCGCGTGTAATTAGATTGGTCGATAGTGAAGTACTTACTACAGTTCATATTGTCGATGCCTTTGATGATTTTGAACACTTGAATTAAGTCACCTCTTAATCTGCGCTGGGTTAAAGGAAATAGATTTAATTCTCTAAGACGCTCTTCGTATGGTTTGTTCTTTAGGCTAGGTATCATTTTGGTAACTCTACGTTGAACTCGTTCTAGCTTGTTTATATCTTTTTGGTAATAAGGGCACCAGGATTGAACGCAGTATTCCAGAAGAGGGCGGACTAAGGAATTGTAAAGGGTTAGGATAACTTCTTTGGATTTATGCTCAAATGACCTGCCTATAAAGCCAATTATTTTGTTTGCCTTCTTAACAACTTCTGAACATTGTTGACTCGGTTTTAGGTTACTCGATATTGTTACTCCCAGATCGGTTTCTCTGTTTACATTCTTAAGCTGCGTGCCATTCATCGAATAGTTTGCTTTCTCATTTAGGTATCCGATATGTAGTACTTTACATTTATCCGCATTGAAACTCATTTGCCAAATTTGGGCCCAACATGACAATTTATCTAGATTGTGTTGCATATCGTCAACTTGTTCTTTTGAGAGTACGCTATTTGCAATTTTTGTATCGTCAGCAAATTTTGAGATTGTAAAGGTGAGGCCCTCATCTATGTCGTTGATGTAAATTAGAAAGAGAATTGGTCCTAGTACCGATCCCTGGGGTACCCCGCTACTTACATTGGTCCATTTAGATGCCTTACCGTTTATGACTACTCTTTGCTTTCTGTCGCTGAGCCAATTTTCTATCCATTTCAACACACCGTCTTGTATTCCATGCGCTTTTAGTTTAGCAGTAAACGTTTGTGGGGAACTTTGTCAAAGGCCTTTTGAAAATCAAGGTATATAATATCTACAGCTTTACTCTCATCGTAGAGGTTGAGGATATCGTGGAAGAAGTCTAAGAGGTTTGTTAAACAGGAACGTTTTTTACGAAAGCCGTGTTGAGTATCTTTAAGTATGTTATTTTCCTCTAAGTGATTTACGAGTCTGTCTCGTATGACCGTTTCTAGCATTTTACATGCAACTGAGGTTAAGCTAATTGGACGATAGTTACTGGGTAGGGATTTGCTGCCTTTTTTGAATATCGGTGTTACATTGGCTAGCTTCCACTGATCAGGCATAGTTCCAGACTGCAAGGATTTATTGAATAGTAATGTCAGTGGTTTGGAGAGCTCATCCTTAGCTTCCTTCAGAACTCTAGGCGAGATTGTATCAGGTCCAGGCGTTTTATTTACCTTGAGTTTATCTAAACAATTCAATACTTCTCTCTCTGTAACGGTGATATTGCTTAGAACATCTGAATTATCAATCTGAATCGGCGATGGTGTAGGGATATCACTGAGGTCTTCTGTTGTAAAAACTGATGCAAAGAAGGTATTGAGGGCATTACTCATTTGTACTTCGTCTTTGGTGTATTCTCCATTTTCATCGACTAACGGTCCAACAGTTGAAGTAACTACTTTTTTCTTTCTGATATAACTATAGAATTCTTTCGGGTTTGTTTTACTTTGATTCGCAATATGTAACTCTAAGGTCTTTTTACTTTGCTTAATTAACTTTTTGGCTTTGCGTCGTAGCTCTACAAATTTCACCCGTTCTTCGTCATTTTGTGAGGATTTTAATCTATCATTAGCAAATTTTTTAGCAAGCAGGCAGTTTGAAATATCTTTATTCCACCATTTGGGCTTATTATTATGGCCTGGACGCCGTATTTTCGATGGTATGCAGTCTTGCACTGCTTTTAGGTAAGTGGTTTCGAATAACTTCCAAGATGTATTTATGTCATTATTGTTAATTAAAAAGCTCCAGTCAGTTTCTTTAAACATAGCTCTAAGTTTATGGAAGTTTGCTTTCTTGAAATTAGGGACTTTTTCGATGCTACTATTTGGTTCGTTACTAGTAAACTTTAAAGTGAAAATTATCGTACGATGGTCGCTGTTACTGAATTCATCACCAACATTCAAATTCTCTATTAATTCTTCTTTTGTTGCAAGTACAATGTCAAGAACGTTATTACCACGGGTCGGCGTTCGAACAAATTGATAAAGCGAACTCTCTTGCAAGTTCGTATACAAGTCGAGAGAGAGAGAGGTGTATATACGAGAGAAAGAGAGACAGAGCGATGTACGTGTATGAGAGAGAGAGAGAGAGTGTGTGAGAGAGAGAGAGAGAGAGAGAGAGCGAAGAAGCAGCAGTGACATAAATCATCCAACGCCAAGAAAAAAACAGAGGCAACCGAGGACCACCAGCAATAAGGACCGAAGACAGCGAGGACCGAGGACAGCCATGAACATAAATGTAGATCCGACAAGAACCAAAACTATTATTAAAGAGCGTTCCGTGAGTTCTAAAATAACAAATTTAAAGGTTTTCTATGCAAACGCTCGTAGCATACGCAATAAATTTTCAGATTTAGAGGAGCTAGTGTTTACAGAAAATTATGATGTGATTGGCATAACAGAATCTTGGCTCAATACAGAAGATAGAGACTTTTTAGCAGAGTATTCACTTCCCGGTTATGTAATGTTTGAGAAAAGCCGAATAAATCGAAATGGAGGTGGCGTTTTACTTTATATCAAAGAAAGTCTTAACCCTACCCTCTTGTCAAAACCTCAAATTGTGAACGTCGACGCATCTTTTGTGCTAATAAAGAATAATAAAGGTACAAATAATACTTGCATTAATATACAGACCTCCAGCTCAATCAATGCAAACTGACCGAGAAATTTATGAACAAATTGCAGATGTAAGTAACTCACAAGATACCGTAATTTTTGGCGACTTTAATTTACCTGTGACCAAGTGGGGCGATACTCTTACTTCACACTCCGGACATGACTTGTATACGAACTTGCAAGAGAGTTCGCTTTAATCAATTTGTTCGAACGCCGACCCGTGGTAATAACGTTCTTGACATTGTACTTGCAACAAAAGAAGAATTAATAGAGAATTTGAATGTTGGTGATGAATTCAGTAACAGCGACCATCGTACGATAACTTTCACTTTAAAGTTTACTAGTAACGAACCAAATAGTAGCATCGAAAAAGTCCCTAATTTCAAGAAAGCAAACTTCCATAAACTTAGAGCTATGTTTAAAGAAACTGACTGGAGCTTTTTAATTAACAATAATGACATAAATACATCTTGGAAGTTATTCGAAACCACTTACCTAAAAGCAGTGCAAGACTGCATACCATCGAAAATACGGCGTCCAGGCCATAATAATAAGCCCAAATGGTGGAATAAAGATATTTCAAACTGCCTGCTTGCTAAAAAATTTGCTAATGATAGATTAAAATCCTCACAAAATGACGAAGAACGGTGTGAAATTTGTAGAGCTACGACGCAAAGCCAAAAAGTTAATTAAGCAAAGTAAAAAGACCTTAGAGTTACATATTGCGAATCAAAGTAAAACAAACCCGAAAGAATTCTATAGTTATATCAGAAAGAAAAAAGTAGTTACTTCAACTGTTGGACCGTTAGTCGATGAAAATGGAGAATACACCAAAGACGAAGTACAAATGAGTAATGCCCTCAATACCTTCTTTGCATCAGTTTTTACAACAGAAGACCTCAGTGATATCCCTACACCATCGCCGATTCAGATTGATAATTCAGATGTTCTAAGCAATATCACCGTTACAGAGAGAGAAGTATTGAATTGTTTAGATAAACTCAAGGTAAATAAAACGCCTGGACCTGATACAATCTCGCCTAGAGTTCTGAAGGAAGCTAAGGATGAGCTCTCCAAACCACTGACATTACTATTCAATAAATCCTTGCAGTCTGGAACTATGCCTGATCAGTGGAAGCTAGCCAACGTAACACCGATATTCAAAAAAGGCAGCAAATCCCTACCCAGTAACTATCGTCCAATTAGCTTAACCTCAGTTGTATGTAAAATGCTAGAAACGGTCATACGAGACAGACTCGTAAATCACTTAGAGGAAAATAACATACTTAAAGATACTCAACACGGCTTTCGTAAAAACGTTCCTGTTTAACAAACCTCTTAGACTTCTTCCACAATATCCTCAACCTCTACGATGAGAGTAAAGCTGTAGATATTATATACCTTGATTTTCAAAAGGCCTTTGACAAAGTTCCCCACAAACGTTTACTGCTAAAACTAAAAGCGCATGGAATACAAGACGGTGTGTTGAAATGGATAGAAAATTGGCTCAGCGACAGAAAGCAAAGAGTAGTCATAAACGGTAAGGCATCTAAATGGACCAATGTAAGTAGCGGGGTACCCCAGGGATCGGTACTAGGACCAATTCTCTTTCTAATTTACATCAACGACATAGATGAGGGCCTCACCTGCACAATCTCAAAATTTGCTGACGATACAAAAATTGCAAATAGCGTACTCTCAAAAGAACAAGTTGACGAGATGCAACACAATCTAGATAAATTGTCATGTTGGGCCCAAATTTGGCAAATGAGTTTCAATGCGGATAAATGTAAAGTACTACATGTCGGATACCTAAATGAGAAAGCAAACTATTCGATGAATGGCACTCAGCTTAAGAATGTAAACAGAGAAACTGATCTGGGAGTAACAATATCGAGTAACCTAAAACCGAGTCAACAATGTTCAGAAGTTGTTAAGCAGGCAAACAAAATAATTGGCTTTATAGGCAGGTCATTTGAGCATAAATCCAAAGAAGTTATCCTAACCCTTTACAATTTCTTAGTCCGCCCTCTTCTGGAATACTGCGTTCAATCCTGGTGCCCTTATTACCAAAAAGATATAAACAAGCTAGAACGAGTTCAACGTAGAGTTACCAAAATGATACCTAGCCTAAAGAACAAACCATACGAAGAGCGTCTTAGAGAATTAAATCTATTTCCTTTAACCCAGCGCAGATTAAGAGGCGACTTAATTCAAGTGTTCAAAATCATCAAAGGCATCGACAATATGAACTGTAGTAAGTACTTCACTATCGACCAATCTAATTACACGCGGGGAAACGGTTGCAAAAGTATTGGTAAACCTTTTAACTCGCACGTATCTAAGAATTTCTTCTTCAATCGAGTTGTCAACTTGTGGAATGGGCTTCCCCGAGACGTTATAGACTGCAGCACCGTTGATTCATTTAAATTCCGCCTAGACAAATATCTCGCATCAAACCCGCGACTGACTGCGTTTGTAAATGAATAACTTTATCCTCCCCTCAGTTACTAACCCATATGTCCCCTACTAACTTCCTAGTCCTGCCACATTAGTGGCAGGGCAGTAGTTCCCTTTCCAATGTTCCCTTACCCACTCTAAACCACTGTTTGGACACTTGATCCTCAGTGTTTTGGAGGACAAGCAGCCTAGAAGGGTCACTAGATCTGTTGTTGCTTGATTTCCTTTGTACTCCTTTATACTCTCTCACACAGCCACACCAGTATATACACAACCCTCTATAAATAACAAGAGAGAGAAAAAGAGAAAAAATAACTTGATAAAGGAGACAAGAAGGAGGCTAGGTGGCAGATTGGATAGTGGAAATAATAGGGGAGAGAGAGAGAGAGAGAGAGAGAGAGAGAGAGAGAGAGAGAGAGAGAGAGAGAGAGAGAGAGAGAGAGAGAGAGAGAGAGAGAGAGAGAGAGAGAGAGAGAGAGAGAGAGATACATGAGACATAGACAGACAGACACAGACAGAGACAGACTGAATGAGATCCCATAGGTACACAGGGTCTGGCATTACAGAATATTCGGTGCATTCCCACATACTTTAATATTAGTAGACAAGAGGACATCACTATTACCACTCACTACCTCCATCACCACTATTCACCACCAGTCATTTATCACAACTCACCACTCATTATCACTATCACCACTGCTCACCACCATTCACTATCATCACCACTCACCACCATTCACTATCACCATCACCACTCACTCACCATCGTTTCCTGATTCACCACTATCACCATCACCACCATTAATTTATCACCACTCACCACCATTCCTTCATCACCACTCACCACCACTAGCACCACCACCATTAATTCATCACCACTCACCACCATTCACTATCACCATCACAACTTACTCACCATCATTTCCTGATTCACCACCATTCGCCACCACTATCACCATCACCACCATTAATTCATCACCACTGACCACCATTCATTCATCACCACTCACCACCATTAGCACACCACCACCATTAATTCATCACCACTCACCACCATTCCTTCATCACCACTCACCACCACTAGCACCACCACCATTAATTCATCACCACTCACCACCATTCCCTATCACCATCACGATTTACTCACCACCATTCCCTGATTCACCACCATTCGTCATCACCATCACCACCACCACTACACCCATTCTGTCCATAACGCGTGTTAACCCTTTCAGTACCAGCGACGTGTGTTATATTTTATTCTAGCTGTATTTAGACGATATTATGCAGCTTAGGAAGGATCTGTGGTAATTAAAGGGGTCATTTGGGATAGTTTGAAGCCTTATAACTGCTAGAGGTCCTTCCTAAGCTGAATAAAATCGTCTAATAGCTGCCAGAATAGGATGAAAATGACGTCCCTGGTACTGTATGATTTAAACCCCAGTTGTCCCATTACTCCCTGATGCTCTCTCTCTCTCTCTCTCTCTCTCTCTCTCTCTCTCTCTCTCTCTCTCTCTCTCTCTCGCTCGCTCTCGCTCTCTCTCTCTCTCTCTCTCTCTCTCTCTCTCTCTCTCCCCATTACCCATCCCTTCAATTTAATGCCAAAACATCACCTAATTATTTTCTTTAACCTTGAGGAGCCACAAATACTAAGCAATCTAATGGGGCTAAATATGAGGGAGAAGGGGGGAACCAGGAACAAAAAATAATAATCTCCCCTTAAAAATCGGCTATTACGATCTCTCGCCTAGTTCTCATTACTCAATCGCCACAATTATGAAATTAGCATAGGCTAGCTGCCCTATCTTGGTTGACAGGGGTAGACAGACCGACCGACAGACAGACAGGGGTAGACAGACCGACCGACAGACAGACAGGGGTAGACAGACCGACCGACAGACAGAAAGAGGGAGAGAGAGAGAGAGAGAGACGGGGGTATAAAGACAGACAGAGAAAGAAGGGTGGAGACACACAGACAGACAGTTAGACGGAAGTGGGTAGACAGACAGACATACAGACAGACAGACAAACAGAACAGAGATAAAATAATGAATCAGACGGTGAGGGAGGATGTAATTAAGTCGAGAATGAAGAGCGTCTGTGTGAGCCAAAGAACAATGGGAGAATGACGACGTGTATGTGAGAGAGAAAACAAAATATTGCATAGGTCATTTTGAAGTCGTACATTTAAGGGGGGATGGTCGTTTTTTCTGGTCCCTCTTCTCCCTCGTGTTTAGTCTCATTCGTGTTGAGATTTTAAGACGTTCGGTCCATTAGTTTGGCGATATTAACACCTTTCGCCCCATTTAGTTGTCAATTGTATGACCTTGAGTGCCATTTAGGTGTCGATTTTTCCTGACGAGCGATAGCAAGCCTGTCATTTTAAGAGGAACCGGCAATTGTTTTCTACCGAAAAATGTAAACAATTGTCTCGAAAGGGGGTCCAGGGTATGTTTTTTGTTTTAAGCTTGATAGGGGTCTAGGGGAGGAAACTAAAACAAAATATAATCCAAAGAAGAAAAAAATATATTTATAAGAAAATAAATAAGCCCCCCCTCCCCCCTCCCCTTAATAGAATATGTAAAGAGTTCCAGAGAGTTAGACAATAGTGGTGGGTGAGTTAAGGGGAGATTTCCACTTGAGGGCATTTTTTCTTTACCCCTTTCTCCCTCATATTTAGCCCCATTGTTTTTGAGATTTTAAGACGTTCGCCCCATTAGTTTGGCAATTTTAAGAACTTTCACCCCATTTATGTCACTTTTAAGACCTTTCGTGCCATTTAGATGTCGATGTTATCCTGGCGAGCGATAGCGAGCCTGTAATTTAAGAGGAACCGGCCTTTGGCCGGGAAATTTTTCTACCGAAAAATGTACAAATTTATCTTGAAAGGGGGTCTAGGGGTGTAATTTTAAGCTTGATGGAATTCTAGGGAACGAACTAAAAACCTCCCCTTAACCGCAGGAGTCCGAGTCAGGGGAATTGTGTAGGTCAAGTAAATTAGTCTGTCAGGTAAGACAATAAGAGTCCAGTATTACTGCTTTAAGGGGGTAGTGCTTTAAGGGGGTAGTGCTTTAAGGGGGTAGTGCTTTAAGGGGGTAGTGCTTTAAGGGGGTAGTGCTTCTTTTTACTGCTTTAAGGGGGTAGTGCTTCTTTTTACTGCTTTAAGGGGGTAGTGCTTCTTTTTACTGCTTTAAGGGGGTAGTGCTTCTTTTTCGGTCTATTTATTTAGGTATTAACGTATTTTTTAGTTTCCTCGCTAGACCTCCATCAAGCACCCAAAGCATCCAAAAAACACCCCCTAGACCGCTTTTCAATATATATTTGTACATTTTTCGGTAGCAAAATCTCCTGGCCATAGGCCGGCTCCTTCTAGAATTAGGGGCTAGCTTTCGCTCGCCAGGAAAAAAATCGACACCAAATTGACACGAAAGTTGTTAAGATTGACACAAAAATGGGGCGAAAAGTCTCAGAATCGCCAAACGAATGGAACGAACGACTCAAATCTCAAAATTAATTTGCTAAACATGAGGGAGAAAAAGCGACTACCTCCCCCTTTAAAGGTCAACCTGGTTTTGTGTCTTCATAGCACACACACACACACACACACACACACACACACACACACACACACACACACACGAGTCCAGAAGGGGTTAAGGGGAGATTTTCACCTGGAGGATTTTTTTCTGGACCCCTTTCTCCCTCATGTTTAGCCACATTGCTTTTGACATTTTAAGACGTTCGCCCCATTAGTTTGGCGATTTCAAGAACCCTCGCCCCATTTATGTCAATTTTAAGACCATTCGTGCCATTCAGGTGTCGATTTCTTCCTGGCGAGCGATAGCGAGCCTGTAATTTAAGGGGAACCGGCCTTCGGCCGGGAAATTTTTCTACCGAAAAATGTACAAATTTATCTTGAAAGGGGGTCTAGGGGGAGTAATTTTAAGCTTGATGGAAATGTAGAGACTCAACTAAAAACCTCCCCTTAATATGAATACAAAACGCAACTACAGCTGGAACTTAGATTTTAAATAATTCAGCATTAAGGGGAGATGCTGTATGTGAAAACAATGTCCTATGTTGCATACTCTGCAACGAGTGTAGTGCGGCTACACAAGCTCCCTCTTTCCACTTCCAGTGTCTCCCCGGAATGGACCGCAAGGTCTTTGAGATACTAAGTAGTCCTCGTGACTCCTCGTAAGCCACTCTGTCTCTCGCTCTCTCTCTTTGTCTATCTATCTCTCTCTCTCTCTCTCTCTCTCTCTCTCTCTCTCTCTCTCTCTCTCTCTATGTGATCGAAATATCCTTGGTGCCGCGACATCACTTATTTGGCCGACTGTACCACCTACCTTGGACGTGTTCTACTTGCTCTATGTCTTTGCTGAAGGCGATGTCACACGAGTGCATTTTCAGGCAATTTTTGTTTATAATAGTTAATAGTCGTAATAATTAAAGCTCTAATTCTGTTGGATTATATATTTTCAAGCTGCCAGACAACATTTGCTCGTAAAATATTGACGGAAAAATCGTTCGTATGACACCAGCTTGAGTAGAGGCCACCATAATTGACCATCATATATTAAGAGGCTCACCTGCTTTTTTCTCTTTCTCTCCTTTTCTCTGGCTTGTATCCATTCGGCCTCATTCAGCTAACTGTTTTAAGACTTTTATCCCCATCCAGGTATCGATTTCATCCTGGCGAGCGACAGCGAGCCAGCATTGTATGGAGAAATCCGGCTTCGCCGGAGATATTTTTCTATCGAAAAATGTACAAATTTAGCTTGCTGTCAAAACAAAAATATATCGATGATGGCTCGCTACCGCTCGCCAGGAAAATATTGAAACCTGGATGGGGGAAAGCATCTTAAAACAGTACCGGTAGGCTGAATGGGGCCGAATGGATACAAGCACAAATAGAGAGGGAGAGAAAGAGAAAAAAAAAGCGAGGAGGGCCCCCTTAACCCTTTTAGCACGCTGACGTCTGTTTACATTTGATTATGGCTAAAATTTGGCGATTTTATGCAGCTTCAGAAGGACCTATATTATTCAGAGGGTTTATTGAGATCGCATTTACCTCTTAATCATCTTCCCTTCCATTCATCTTCCCTTCCATTCATCTTCCCTTCCATTCATCTTCCCTTCCATTCATCTTCCCTTCCATTCATCTTCCCTTCCATTCATCTTCCCTTCCATTCATCTTCCCTTCCATTCATCTTCCCTTCCATTCATCTTCCCTTCCATTCATCTTCCCTTCCATTCATCTTCCCTTCCATTCATCTTCCCTTCCATTCATCTTCCCTTCCATTCATCTTCCCTTCCATTCATCTTCCCTTCCATTCATCTTCCCTTCCATTCATCTTCCCTTCCATTCATCTTCCCTTCCATTCATCTTCCCTTCCATTCATCTTCCCTTCCATTCATCTTCCCTTCCATTCATCTTCCCTTCCATTCATATTCCCTTCCATTCATCTTCCCTTCCATTCATCTTCCCTTCCATTCATATTCCCTTCCATTCATCTTCCCTTCCATTCATCTTCCCTTCCATTCATCTTCCTTTCCATTCATCTTCCCTTCCATTCATCTTCCCTTCCATTCATCTTCCTTTCCATCCATTCATCTTCCCTTCCATTCATCAATCATTCCATTCATCTTCCTTTCTATTCATTCATCTTCCTTTCCATCCATTCATCTTCCCTTCCATTCATCTTCCCTTCCATTCATCTTCCCTTCCATTCATCTTCCTTTCCATCCATTCATCTTCCCTTCCATTCATCTTCCTTTCCATCCATTCATCTTCCTTTCCATTCATTCATTTTCCCTTACAATAATCTGCGCTTCAATACATCTTCGCTTCCATCACACACACACACACACACACACACACACACACACAGTAACTATATCCTCTCTACATTATTAGAATAACTATTATGTCTCAACCAGCAATCATCACTAAACAATGTATCACACTCGATCAACAAACACATATAATTTGTATCCATTATTCCTTTATTATCAGTAAGCAACTGTTTGATTGAACTTTCATACTTGACTTACATAAATAAATATATGTTTAAAGTACTGATGGTAGGTAACCTGGAATAAGTTGATGTCCCGAGTCTCATTTGACAAGTTTTTAAAGTGGTTTGTTTACCGTGCGACTTAACTTAGATTCAGTAATAGTTCAATAAAGTATTAAAAATGCAGTTAGCAATTTTTTTGTTGGCGTTTTGTGTTGTGTTCCGTTGCGTTGTCGACGCAGGTCGACATGGAATATTGACCTTAAATATAGACTCGTCCGAGAGAGAGGACCAGCACGCGATAAGAAATAGAATTTTGCCATTAATGGTTCCCTACCTGAAAGCATTGCTTGGGGATAATGTATAACTGCTTAAAGTATGCGGGAGGTCTAAATTCTATCCCAAGCTCCCTGTGGCCCCTAGGGATTTACCTAAGGAAACGAGGGGTACGTGTCAAAACTGGGCAGCATTTAGGAAACTGCCATTTCCGTCCAAATTTCCTTAAGTCAATCTCGAGATGGATGTGATGGACGAGAAACTAAACTATATTGATTGGCTTCTCCTTCCTTATGTTAAAGAAATGCTTGGGGAAAACTTAGAGAAGCTCAAAATTTGTGGAACATCGGTTTTCTATCCCGAGTTACCCCCTGCCTCCAAAAGCCTATCCAGCTCTATTAAGAAACAGTGTAGAAAATGGAAAAAAATTAATACTTTACCATACCCACCAAAAGTCACTTTAGTTGAATTCGAATTATAAACAGATAATTTTGCACTTCAAATGCCTTCCCTCCTCCCACTACCCCACCCTATTATTGATCCGACTGGTGGGGCCGAACCAGACTACACTGATCCGACTAGTGAGACAGAATCAGACTACACGGATCCGACTGGTGAGACAGAATCAGACTACACGGATCTGACTGGTGAGACAGAACCAGACTACACTGATCCGACTGGTGAGGCAGAACTAAACTACACGAATCTGACTAGTGAGACAGAACCAGACTACACGAATCTGACTGGTGAGACAAAACCAGACTACACGAATCTGACTGGTGAGACAAAACCAGACTACACTGATCCGACTGGTGAGGCAGAACTAGACTACACTCATCCAACTGGTGAGACAGAACTAGACTACACTCATCCGACTAGTGAGAAAGAACCAGACTACACGAATCTGACTGGTGAGACAAAACCAGACTACACTGATCCGACTGGTGAGGCAGAACTAAACTACACGAATCTGACTAGTGAGACAGAACCAGACTACACGAATCTGACTGGTGAGACAAAACCAGACGACACGGATCCGACTGGTGTGACAAAACCGGACGACATGGATCCTACTGGTGAAACAGAACTGGACGACAAGGGTCCGACTGGTGAGACAGAACCGGACGACACAGATCCGACTGGTAAGATGGAACCGGATGACACGGATCCGACTGGTGAGACGGAACCGGACGACACGTATCCGACTGGTGAGACAGAACTGGACAACACAGATCTGACTGGTGAGACAGAAGCAGTTGACACGGATCAGAATACGACCTCAACTACACTGCCCCTCTACCGCAATCAGAATACATCTCACTCCGTTCCTCTGTCATGGTTCAATCTAGTAGTGTTCCGGACGACAGCCTTAGCTCTTTGTACACACCTGCGGCAGGAGGTAGATCTTGCCTTGGATAGACTTTTCCTCAGCATGACAGAGTTTGTAGTGCTCTGTCTCTGCTTTGTCTACCTCACACACCGGGTTTGGCCGATAATGGTAGGCCTAACTGATTGCTTAAGGAATGTATGGCGACATAAGCTGGGCTTCTTTAGGAATAATTCAACGCAAGAAGATGTTGATAGAACGTGTGAAGAGGAGGAAGAAACAGTGAAGCAAAAAATTGAGAGGCTTTGGGAAGAATTTGAAAAGAAGTTGAAGATTGAGGAAAGGAAGGCTTGGATTGCATTTGACGAAAAGAAGGAAAATATGGAAAAGAAGGCTACAATAAAATGTAATGAAAAGATGGATAATAAGGAAAAGAAAGCTACTGTTGAATTTGACAAAAAGTGGGAAAATGAGGAATAGAAAGCTACTCATGTTTTTAATGAAAAGTGGGAAAGTATGGAAAAGAAAGCTACTGTTGAATTTAACAAAAAGTGGGAAAAGAAGGAAATGAAAGCTACGGTTCTATTCTACGAGAAGTGGGAAAATGATACCGTTGAATTTGACAAGAAGTGGGAAAATGATGAAAAGAAAGCTATGATTGCTTTTAATGAAAAGTGGGAAAGTATGGAAAAGAAAGCTACTGTTGAATTTAACAAAAAGTGGGAAAATAAGGAAATGAAAGACACGGTTCTATTTTACGAGAAGTGGGAAAATGATACCGTTGAATTTGACAAAAAGTGGGAAAATGAGGAAAAGAAAGCTATGATTGCTTTTAATGAAAAGTGGGAAAGTATGGAAAAGAAAGCAACGCGAGCAT
Organism: Paralithodes platypus; assembly: GCA_032716605.1. Lineage (NCBI taxonomy): Eukaryota > Metazoa > Arthropoda > Malacostraca > Decapoda > Lithodidae > Paralithodes > Paralithodes platypus. Next base: position 5,175,053 of record CM064546.1, on the reverse strand, counting down.
TTGACCAAAAGTGGCAAAATGAGGAAAAGAAAGCTACGCTTGTACATAATGAAAAGTGGGAAAGTATGGAAAAGAAAGCTATGCGAGAATTTGACCAAAAGTGGGAAAATGAGGAAAAGAAAGCTTTGATTGTATTTAATGAAAAGTGGGAAAATATGGAAAAGAAAGCTACGATTGTAAAGAAGAGAGAAGACGAGGAAAGGAAAATTGCCACTGACCTTATCATAAAGCAGGAACTCGTAGAAAAGAAAATGGAAAAGGAAGTCGTAGAAAAGAAAATGGAAAAGGAAGTCGACGAATCCCGAAGAGAGATGCATTTCAATATAGAAGATATTGAAAAATAGATGGAAAAGGAATTGGAAAAAGTAAGACCAGCCGAAAACGAAGAACTGATTCAGTCGCTGGCGGAGGGTACAAATAAAGTCGATAAGCAAACCAACAGCAAAATAGAAGAACAAAAGTTGGATAAGACCTGTGATAAAAAAACACAAAAGTTCAAGGTCAAAAATCCATTTAAGAGACTTTGTAAATGTTTTGGTAAGAGGAATTCCAAAAAACAGCAGACTTTAGATGTTATTAATGAAAACATGCACCCCCCCGTAGAAGTCAATCAGCCTGATGAAAGTGTCCGGAGCCCCCGCAAAACGCGCAACCCTTTCAAAAGAATGGCGGGTTGGTTCAGAAAAAGGTCAAGCTCTTCCCAAAAATAGACTAAAAATAACTGAGTAAAATCGTTTCGGATAATAGGGTCTACTTGATTAATGAAAATTTGTGTTTGTTGCTCGGTTGTGCCCCGGCGCTGCGGTTGTTGCCCGGCGCTGGGGTTGTGCCCTGGTGCTGCGGTTGTTGCCCGGCGCTGCGGTTGTTTCCCGGCGCTGCGGTTGTTTCCCGGCGCTGGGGTTGTGCCCTGGTGCTGCGGTTGTTGCCCGGCGCTGCGGTTGTTTCCCGGCGCTGCGGTTGTTGCCCGGCGCTGGGGTTGTGCCCTGGTGCTGCGGCTGTTGCCCGGCGCTGCGGTTGTTTCCCGGCGCTGGGGTTGTGCCCTGGTGCTGCGGCTGTTGCCCGGCGCTGCGGTTGTTTCCCGGCGCTGCGGTTGTTTCCCGGCGCCATCAGGGGTATTTTTAGTAGCCTATTAGGCTTCAAAACATTCAGATTAATGGTCAGATTAATGATTTGGCCTCAAATTGAAAAATTCGGACTATTGGGAGATTCGAATCATCGGTCGTCGGATTACAGGACTTTTACTGTACATATATATATATATATATATATATATATATATATATATATATATATATATATATACTGTTTAACCCTGCTCAGGCATATTGGCCCCATATGGGCCAAAAAATATGTGTAAAACAGGAAGGGAAGCGAGTGGTGGAATGATACGGTGAGAATGGCAGTTGAGGAGAAGAGACAGTGTTTTGAGAGGGTTTTACAGGATGGTAGTGTTGAGGTATGGGAGAGGTACAAGGAGAAAAGGAGAGAGGCAAAACGGAAAATTAGAGAAGCGAAAAAAAGATGCAAACGAAAGGTGGGGCCAAAGGCTGAGTGAGAATTTTGAAGAACGAAAGAAGATGTTCTGGAAGGAGGTAAATAAAGTACAAAGGAGTACAAAGGAAATCAAGCAACAACAGATCTAGTGACCCTTCTAGGTTGCTAGTAAGGAAAGGAGGACAAAAGAGGGAAGAGTCAGTGAAAGATGAAAATGGAGAATTACTAGTGGAACCAGTTGAAGTGAGGAAAAGATATGCCGAGTATTTTGAATCTTTGTTAAATACAAGAGATGGAAGAGAAGCAGTGATTGAAGCAGAGGTGGATGGAGATAGGTTACCCAGGCCACCCAGGTGGCAGGGAATGAATGAAAGGATTGAGGAAAATGAGGTGAAAGAAGCAGTGAAACAAATGAGAGCGGGAAAAGCAGAAGGTTTGGATGGTATTGCTGTGGAGTGTATAAAGAAGGGTGGAGATGTGATAATAGATTGGTTGGTGAGACTTTTCAATGTGTGCTTTGCTGTGTCAATGGTACCAATAGACTGGAAGAGTGCATGTATTGTGCCGTTGTACAAGGGGAAGGGAGATCGGCAGGAGTGTTCAAGTTATAGAGGTATTAGTTTATTGTCAGTGGTTGGAAAGCTGTATGGCAGGGTGTTGATAGAGAGGATAATAAAGTGTACGGAAGTTGCAATAGGAGAAGAACAGTGCGGTTTTAGGAGGGGAAGAGGGTGCGTGGATCAGATGTTTGCAGTAAGACAGTTATGCGAGAAGTATTTAGAGAAGCATAAGGAGATATTTTGGGCTTTTATGGACTTGGAAAAAGCGTATGATCGTGTGGACCGTGAAGCAATGTGGAAGGTGTTAAGGATTTATGAAATAGGAGGAAATTTGTTAGAAGCAGTTAAGAGTTTTTATGAAGGGAGCAGAGCATGTGTGAGAGTAGGAAATGGTGAGTTGAGTGAATGGTTTGAGGTAAAGGTAGGTTTGCGACAGGGTTGTGTAATGTCACCATGGCTGTTTAATATGTTTATGGATGGTGTGGTGAGGGAGGTGAAAAGGAGAACTATGGGAAGAGGATTGGGTTTAGTAGGAAAGAATGGTAGAGATTGGGAGTTGAATCAGTTGCTGTTCGCTGATGACACAGCATTGGTGGCGGAGTCTGATGAGAAACTGCAGCGGGGGTAGTCAAAGAGTTTGGTGTGGTTTGTGGAAGGAGGAAACTGAAGGTGAATGTCAATAAAAGTAAAGTAATGGTGTGTAATAGGGGAGAGCATAGGGTGAATCTAGATGTGAGGCTGGATGGGGAAATATTGGAACAAGTAGAGTGTTTTTAAATATCTAGGAGGAACAATAAGCAGGAGTGGAGGTATGGAAGTGGAGGTAAAACAGAGAGTGTGTGAAGGAAGGAAGGTTTTCGGAGCAATGGGAAGTATGTGGAAGACGAGAAATCTCGGAGTGAAAGTAAAAAGTGCACTGTATCAAGGAATTGTTGTGCCAACAGTGATGTATGGGGCTGAGACATGGGCTCTGAAGAAAAAGGAGAAAAGAGGGCTGGATGTGATGGAGATGAGCTGCTTGAGGAGTATGTGTGGAGTTACTCGTAGAGACAGATTGAGGAATGAAGATACGTAGGAGAGTGGGGCAGCAGGAACATTTGTCAGCCAGAGTGGACAGAAGGGTGCTGAGCTGGTATGGTCATGTTGAACGAATGGGAGATGAAAGGCTTACAAAGTGAATATGTGAGTCAGGTACAAGGGGAGATAGAAGGGCAGGAAGACCCCCATTGAGATGGAGAGACTGTGTAAGAAAGGCTTTGGATGATAGAGGAATGACTATAGATCAGGCAGGGGAAGTGATGGTGGACAGGAGTGAATGGAGAATGCTTGTGAATAGTTGAGTGAACACGTGGTCATTTGGAGTAAGGGGTCGGGCGCAAGTTGGACTAGATAATAGTCCATCAGGCGCCTGGCCCGGGGAGACGATTAATATGAAGGTGTGCCTGGAAGTGTGGTGGGAGGGCTTGTGGCTTTGGCTCCGCTGCATGTCTGCCTGCCGAGATCGGAACCTCTCCGGGTGGTCAGGGGCCGGGGGAGTGCTGGAGCAACCTTGGTAACCCTGGTCTCTGGGTCTTCTCCTGGGTGACCTGGATGTGTGAGAGTTTGTGTTTTTTATCTGTGTTTATTTTTTGTTTTATGTTGTTTTTGTGTTTTCCCTGTTCTTGCTCTGTCTTGAGTCGGCTACCCCCAAAATGGGGATTGGGCCTGAGCATATAGATAGATAGATAGATAGGTTTTTCGCGAATATTTCACGGCCGGAGGCCGATGGCAAGAAGTTTTGAAGACGAGCAGTCAGTCCGCATCGTCCTTCAACTGGGAGAGGGTGTGAGCCGCCGCTCTCTCTCCTCCCCTTTCCTGTACCAACCTGTCAGGTCACCATATGGGGTCCATAATCCCAAATGTGTACTACAAATTTCCCCTTCCTATCGAACTTTTTTTTAGCACCAGAGTTCTGCCTTGTTGTCACCCAAGACCCTCAGCCATACCCTCCACAGCCCTGCAACCAAATTAATCCAGCTTATGTAATGTATGAGATATGCCTCACTTTTCTTGACCCTTTTTTTCAGTACTTTTTTTTATTTTTGTATATATGACTTAATATTTACAGTAGTGTAATTTGCTCTTAACATAATATTAAGCATTAATTGTAGTTTCTATTGGTAACAAGAAATTTAAAATCCATCAATCAGTTTTTGGGTGAGAGCCGTTTAAAGTGCCGGTCCCCATATGGGGCCACATTGCTAATTTCGTTACACTTCTGGAACATTACCTGAGCAGGGATATACAGGTATATATACATATATATATACCAGGTATATATATATATATACAGTACATATATACTGTATGTGTAGAGAGAGAGAGAGTGTGTGTGTATGAGGGGGGTGTGTGTGTGTGTGTGTGTTTGTACGCTAAAAAGCATTATAAGAATAATATGAATATAATTTAGCCTAAGGCCGACCTCAGGGAGCCTCTACATAAAAACTACTTAAACCAAAGAACCGTAAGCAGTGTCATTTATTCTGAGGACTAATGGAGTACAGAAACATTATTTTTATGTTAGCCAAATCTTCAGAGAAAAAAATATCTCAAACTCGTTACTCTATTCATTTTGACAAATTGGTAGAATGGATAAAAAAAAACTTTTGAAGAAGAGTTTCTTCTTAGATGGGCCGTTTTTCTGGCTCCCCTTCTTCCTCATGTTTAGCCCCATTAGTGTCCAGATTATATGACGTTCGGCCCATTAGTTTGGCGATTTTAAGACCTTCCGTCCCATTTCTTTATCAATATTAAGAATGTTTGTGTCATTTAGGTGTCAATTTTTTCCTGGCGAGCGATAGCGAGCGTGTTATAAATATCCCGGCTTTCGACCGGGACATTTTCCTATCGAAAAATGTACAAAATTATCTTGAAGGGGGGTCTAGGGCGGATGTTTTTTAAGGTTGATGGAGGTCTAGGGAGGAAACTGTTGAGATAATATAAATATACATAAATGAACAAATAAATACGCCTATCTTCCCCGGGAGGAAATCGACACCTGGATGGGGATAAGCTTCTTAAAACAGTTGGCTGAATGGGGCCCAATGGATACAAGCCAGAGAAAGAGAGAAAAGGAGAGAAAGATTAAAAAAACAGGTGACCCCCCTTAACCCTATTAGGTGCAGGGCGGCCCAATTTGTATCCTCCCTGTTTTACTCCATTAGCTTGGAGATTTTAAGACGTTTCACCTCTTAGTTTGGCGATTATAAGATGACTCAACCTAATAAGGTGTCGATTTTTCCTGGGCGAGCGATAGCGAGCCTGCAAATTGGGAGAAACCGGCCTTTGGCCGGGACATTTTTCTACCGAAAAATTTACATATTTAGCTTGAAGGGGGTGTCGGGGGGGATTTTTTTGTTTAGTTTGAAGGGGTCTGAAGAGGCGTTTTTTTAAGTCTAGGGATAAACTAAAAACACATTGTTCTAAAATGGCCAAAACAATTAAAACTCAATAATAGTGTAACAGCATACCATAATAACCCCTCAGACGTTGCACCAGATAGGGTTAAGGCTGGACCACCTAATAGGGACTGCAAGGCCTGCAAGGTCTGAGTATCTGTGTAACTCTGTGTAACTCTCATTCACAAGCACAGGGTTGCAGGTAATTGGATAGTTTTCTGTTGGATGCCTTTAACGAGCAGATTATGAGTCGTGCGAGCTATGATAAGCCTTTGTGAGAAATGTTGGTTAGCAGGCTTTACGCATGAGAGTGAGAGAGAGTGTGTGTGTGTACAAAGGAGTACAAAGTACAAAGGAGTACAAAGGAAATCAAGCAACAACAGATCTAGTGACCCTTCTAGGTTGCTTGTCCTCCAAAACACTGAGGATCAAGTGTCCAAACAGTGGTTTAGAGTGGGTAAGGGAACATTGGAAAGGGAACTACTGCCCTGCCACTAACGTGGCAGGACTAGGAAGTTAGTAGGGGACATATGGGTTAGTAACTGAGGGGAGGATAAAGTTATTCATTTACAAACGCAGTCAGTCGCGGGTTTGATGCGAGATATTTGTCTAGGCGGAATTTAAATGAATCAACGGTGCTGCAGTCTATAACGTCTCGGGGAAGCCCATTCCACAAGTTGACAACTCGATTGAAGAAGAAATTCTTAGATTCGTGCGAGTTAAAAGATTTACCAATAATTTTGCAACCGTTTCCCGTTTCCCCGCGTGTAATTAGATTGGTCGATAGTGAAGTACTTACTACAGTTCATATTGTCGATGCCTTTGATGATTTTGAACACTTGAATTAAGTCGCCTCTTAATCTGCGCTGGGTTAAAGGAAATAGATTTAATTCTCTAAGACGCTCTTCGTATGGTTTGTTCTTTAGGCTAGGTATCATTTTGGTAACTCTACGTTGAACTCGTTCTAGCTTGTTTATATCTTTTTGGTAATAAGGGCACCAGGATTGAACGCAGTATTCCAGAAGAGGGCGGACTAAGGAATTGTAAAGGGTTAGGATAACTTCTTTGGATTTATGCTCAAATGACCTGCCTATAAAGCCAATTATTTTGTTTGCCTTCTTAACAACTTCTGAACATTGTTGACTCGGTTTTAGGTTACTCGATATTGTTACTCCCAGATCAGTTTCTCTGTTTACATTCTTAAGCTGAGTGCCATTCATCGAATAGTTTGCTTTCTCATTTAGGTATCCGACATGTAGTACTTTACATTTATCCGCATTGAAACTCATTTGCCAAATTTGGGCCCAACATGACAATTTATCTAGATTGTGTTGCATATCGTCAACTTGTTCTTTTGAGAGTACGCTATTTGCAATTTTTGTATCGTCAGCAAATTTTGAGATTGTGCAGGTGAGACCCTCATCTATGTCGTTGATGTAAATTAGAAAGAGAATTGGTCCTAGTACCGATCCCTGGGGTACCCCGCTACTTACATTGGTCCATTTAGATGCCTTACCGTTTATGACTACCCTTTGCTTTCTGTTGCTGAGCCAATTTTCTATCCATTTCAACACACCGTCTTGTATTCCATGCGCTTTTAGTTTTAGCAGTAAACGTTTGTGGGGAACTTTGTCAAAGGCCTTTTGAAAATCAAGGTATATAATATCTACAGCTTTACTCTCATCGTAGAGGTTGAGGATATCGTGGAAGAAGTCTAAGAGGTTTGTTAAACAGGAACGTTTTTTACGAAAGCCGTGTTGAGTATCTTTAAGTATGTTATTTTCCTCCAAGTGATTTACGAGTCTGTCTCGTATGACCGTTTCTAGCATTTTACATACAACTGAGGTTAAGCTAATTGGACGATAGTTACTGGGTAGGGATTTGCTGCCTTTTTTGAATATCGGTGTTACGTTGGCTAGCTTCCACTGATCAGGCATAGTTCCAGACTGCAAGGATTTATTGAATAGTAATGTCAGTGGTTTGGAGAGCTCATTCTTAGCTTCCTTTAGAACTCTAGGCGAGATTGTATCAGGTCCTGGCGTTTTATTTACCTTGAGTTTATCTAAACAATTCATACTTCTCTCTCTGTAACGGTGATATTGCTTAGAACATCTGAATTATCAATCTGAATCGGCGATGGTGTAGGGATATCACTGAGGTCTTCTGTTGTAAAAACTGATGCAAAGAAGGTATTGAGGGCATTACTCATTTGTACTTCGTCTTTGGTGTATTCTCCTTTTTCATCGACTAACGGTCCAACAGTTGAAGTAACTACTTTTTTCTTTCTGATATAACTATAGAATTCTTTCGGGTTTGTTTTACTTTGATTCGCAATATGTAACTCTAAGGTCTTTTTACTTTGCTTAATTAACTTTTTGGCTTTGCGTCGTAGCTCTACAAATTTCACCCGTTCTTCGTCATTTTGTGAGGATTTTAATCTATCATTAGCAAATTTTTTAGCAAGCAGGCAGTTTGAAATATCTTTATTCCACCATTTGGGCTTATTATTATGGCCTGGACGCCGTATTTTCGATGGTATGCAGTCTTGCACTGCTTTTAGGTAAGTGGTTTCGAATAACTTCCAAGATGTATTTATGTCGTTATTGTTAATTAAAAAGCTCCAGTCAGTTTCTTTAAACATAGCTCTAAGTTTATGGAAGTTTGCTTTCTTGAAATTAGGGACTTTTTCGATGCTACTATTTGGTTCGTTACTAGTAAACTTTAAAGTGAAAGTTATCGTACGATGGTCGCTGTTACTGAATTCATCACCAACATTCAAATTCTCTATCAATTCTTCTTTTGTTGCAAGTACAATGTCAAGAACGTTATTACCACGGGTCGGCATTCGAACAAATTGATAAAGCGAACTCTCTTGCAAGTTCGTATACAAGTCATGTCCGGAGTGTGAAGTAAGAGTATCGCCCCACTTGGTCACAGGTAAATTAAAGTCGCCAAAAATTACGGTATCTTGTGAGTTACTTACATCTGCAATTTGTTCGTAAATTTCTCGGTCAGTTTGCACTGATTGAGCTGGAGGTCTGTATATTAACGCAAGTATTATTTTGTACCTTTATTATTCTTTATTAGCACAAAAGATGTGTCGACGTTCACAATTTGAGGTTTTGACACGAGGGTCGGGTTAAGACTTTCTTTGATATAAAATAAAACGCCACCTCCATTTTTATTTATTCGGCTGTTCTCAAACATTACATAACCGGGAAGTGAATACTCTGCTAAAAAGTCTCTATCTTGTGTATTGAGCCAAGATTCTGTTATGCCAATCACATCATAATTTTCTGTAAACACTAGTTCCTCTAAATCTGAAAATTTATTGCGTATGCTACGAGCGTTTGCATAGAAAACCTTTAAAGTTGCGGTTTTAGAACTCGCAGATCGTTCTTTCATCGAATTTTTGGTTCTGGTCGGATCTACATTTACATTCATGGCTGTCCTCGGTCCTCGGTCGTTATCCCTGACGGTTTTGAATTTGGGTCGTGTTGGTGGAGCTTTATCCAAATTCGCGGTTCTTGACGGATTAGTATTTAATTCCTTTGTAGATTGCCGTCCTCGCTGTCTTCGGTCCTCCTTCCTGGTTGTCCTGTGCTGAGTCGATTTCTTCTCCGAAAATCCTTCACCGCATCGTTGAGAAGACGCCCAAAACGCGCTGCTCCCACCTGGTTCAGATGAACTCCATCATCCGAAAACAAATAGTCATCGTAGTAGAAATTGTCCCAGGTGTCGACGAATCCCACGTTCTCCTTCCTGCAGAGGTTTGCTAGACAACGATTTGTGCTGGTGGCTATGTTGTAAAATCGGCTCTCTACACCGAGCCGGGGGACGATTCCTGAGACGATGATCCTTGATGACTTCTCCTTAAACGACTTGATCAGCTGCTGGTACTTTAAAAGCAAATCTTCCGACCGGGTTCGCTGTATATCGTTGGATCCAACGTGGATGACGTACATTGTATTTGCAGGGCCAGCTTTGATACTTCGTCAACTGCTGCAACTACGTCATCCACACCACCACCAGGGATACAAAAACGCTTCCTGGTCTTAGGTGCCCTGGCGCAAAACTCTGTGAGCTGACCACGTATCATCGAGTCTCCCACGAGCCGGACTTCTTCTATTTCCTCTTCGTCATCTGAGTCTGCGAATATCTGGAAACGGTTTTGACACTTGGTAATCGGTATGTGTTTCCTGGTCTTGGGGCAAACGTTGTTCCTCACGACACGGAAGTTGTCTTGAGGGGGAAGAGAGTCGCTATTTGTATCTTGAGTATCGGAAACATCAGCTGAAATGGCTACTGTAGGCGTTGAATTGTTGGCAGTTGACGTTGGGGCGTTGGTGGCTGCTGGAGTTGCGGTGACAATTGAAGTTTGTGGCACTCCAACGTTGAGTGTTACAAACTCTTGGAGTGATTCCAGCTTCATGGTGAGGACGTTGATCTTGTTGTAGGCTTCATCTAATTTCACTGTAAAATTCTCTCGTTGCTGGCAGAGCCGGCAGACTTGAAGATCGATAGTAGCAAACATGGACTCACCAAACCTACCGGCGCAGTTCGCACAAGCGCGAGGCATGGTGACAGTCACTTTCTTCAGATCACTTCACTCACTTAAAAAAACAATTCACTCACTTTAAAAAACACTTCAATCACTTCAACCGAAAACAAATATGCTGAAATACGCAGAAATAGGATATCAGGGGTGATAGCCTAACCGAAAACAAAAATGTTGAGATACGCAGAATTAGGCTTCCAGGGGCGATAGCCTAACCAAAAGTTTTTTTTTTTAAATTGAACTACGCAATAATAGGCTACCAGCGATAGTGTGAGAGAGAATGGAATAAAGAATATCAAAGAAAGAGAGAGTTACACAGATAATCAGGCCACACAGACCTTGCGGTCCCTACTTTAACAAAAAAAGTGGTAGGTGGGGAGGAGCCTTCTTCTTTGCTGTCTTTTCTCTACCTCGTAGTCAGTAGATTAGTAGTTTAGATATCCAAATATTCCTCCTCCTTATCATCTAATTCCTCCTCCTTATCGTCTAATTCCTCCTCCTTATCGTCTCATTCCTCCTCCTTATCGTCTCATTCCTCCTCCTTATCGTCTCATTCCTCCTCCTTATCGTCTCATTCCTCCTCCTTATCGTCTCATTCCTCCTCCTTATCGTCTCATTCCTCCTCCTTATCGTCTCATTCCTCCTCCTTATCGTCTAATTCCTCCTCCTTATCGTCTCATTCCTCCTCCTTATCGTCTCATTCCTCCTCCTTATCGTCTCATTCCTCCTCCTTATCGTCTCATTCCTCCTCCTTATCGTCTCATTCCCCCTCCTTATCGTCTCATTCCTCCTCCTTATCGTCTCATTCCTCCTTCTCTCCCTCTTCCTTACCCATTCCTTCCTTCTCCTTTTCTCCCTGTTTTGTCCTTGTCCCTTTCCTCTTCCTCCTCCTCTTCTTCGTCTTCTTCTTCTTCCTCTTTCTCCTTCTCATTTTTATATTCATCCTCCTCCTCCACCTCATCCAACAGAAAACTATCCAATTACCTGCAACCCAGTGCTTGTGAATGAGAGTTACACAGAGTTACACAGATACTCAGACCTTGCAGGCCTTGCAGTCCCTATTAGGTGGTCCAGCCTTAACCCTATCTGGTGCAACGTCTGAGGGGTTATTATGGTATGCTGTTACACTATTATTGAGTTTTAATTGTTTTGGCCATTTTAGAACAATGTGTTTTTAGTTTATCCCTAGACTTAAAAAAACGCCTCTTCAGACCCCTTCAAACTAAACAAAAATCCCCCCCAACACCCCCTTCAAGCTAAATATGTAAATTTTTCGGTAGAAAAATGTCCCGGCCAAACGCCGGTTTCTCCCAATTTGCAGGCTCGCTATCGCTCGCCCAGGAAAAATCGACACCTTATTAGGTTGAGTCATCTTATAATCGCCAAACTAAGAAGTGAAACGTCTTAAAATCTCCAAGCTAATGGAGTAAAACAGGGAGGATACAAATTGGCCCACCCTGCACCTAATAGGGTTAAGGGGGGTCACCTGTTTTTTTAATCTTTCTCTCCTTTTCTCTCTTTCTCTGGCTTGTATCCATTGGGCCCCATTCAGCCAACTGTTTTAAGAAGCTTATCCCCATCCAGGTGTCGATTTCCTCCCGGGGAAGATAGGCGTATTTATTTGTTCATTTATGTATATTTATATTATCTCAACAGTTTCCTCCCTAGACCTCCATCAACCTTAAAAAACATCCGCCCTAGACCCCCCTTCAAGATAATTTTGTACATTTTTCGATAGGAAAATGTCCCGGCCGAAAGCCGGGATATTTATAACACGCTCGCTATCGCTCGCCAGGAAAAAATTGACACCTAAATGACACAAACATTCTTAATATTGATAAAGAAATGGGACGGAAGGTCTTAAAATCGCCAAACTAATGGGCCGAACGTCATATAATCTGGACACTAATAGGGCTAAACATGAGGAAGAAAGGGAGCCAGAAAAACGGCCCATCTAAGAAGAAACTCTTCTTCAAAAGTTTTTTTTTTATCCATTCTACCAATTTGTCAAAATGAATAGAGTAACGAGTTTGAGATATTTTTTTCTCTGAAGATTTGGCTAACATAAAAATAATGTTTCTGTACTCCATTAGTCCTCAGAATAAATGACACTGCTTACGGTTCTTTGGTTTAAGTAGTTTTTATGTAGAGGCTCCCTGAGGTCGGCCTTAGGCTAAATTATATTCATATTATTCTTATAATGCTTTTTAGCGTACAAACACACACACACACACACACACACACTCTCTCTCTCTCTCTCTACACATACAGTATATATGTACTGTATATATATATATACCTGGTATATATATATATATATATACCTGTATATCCCTGCTCAGGTAATGTTCCAGAAGTGTAACGAAATTAGCAATGTGGCCCCATATGGGGACCGGCACTTTAAACGGCTCTCACCCGAAAACTGATTGATGGATTTTAAATTTCTTGTTACCAATGGAAACTACAATTAATGCTTAATATTATGTTAAGAGCAAATTACACTACTGTAAATATTAAGTCATATATAAAAAAAAAAAAAAGTAGTGAAAGAAAAGGGAGAACAAAAGTGAGGCATATCTCATACATTACATAAGCTGGATTAATTTGGTTGCAGGGCTGTGGAGGGTATGGCTGAGGGTCTTGGGTGACAACAAGGCAGAACTCTGGTGCTAAAAAAAAGTTCGATAGGAAGGGGAAATTTGTAGTACACATTTGGGATTATGGACCCCATATGGTGACCGAACAGGTTGGTACAGGAAAGGGGAGGAGAGAGAGCGGCGGCTCACACCCTCTCCCAGTTGTAGGACGATGCGGACTGACTGCTCGTCTTCAAAACTTCTTGTCATCAGCCTCCGGCCGTGAAATATTCGCGAAAAACCTATCTATCTATCTATCTATATGCTCAGGCCCAATCCCCATTTTGGGGGTAGCCGACTCAAGACAGAGCAAGAACAGGGAAAACACAAAAACAACATAAAACAAAAAATAAACACAGATAAAAAACACAAACTCTCACACATCCAGGTCACCCAGGAGAAGACCCAGAGACCAGGGTTACCAAGGTTGCTCCAGCACTCCCCCGGCCCCTGACCACCCGGAGAGGTTCCGATCTCGGCAGGCAGACATGCAGCGGAGCCAAAGCCACAAGCCCTCCCACCACACTTCCAGGCACACCCTTCATATTAATCGTCTCCCTGGGCCAGGCGCCTGATGGACTATTATCTAGTCCAACTTGCGCCCGACCCCTTACTCCAAATGACCACGTGTTCACTCAACTATTCACAAGCATTCTCCATTCACTCCTGTCCACCACCACTTCCCCTGCCTGATCTATAGTCATTCCTCTATCATCCAAAGCCTTTCTTACACAGTCTCTCCATCTCAATGGGGGTCTTCCTGCCCTTCTATCTCCCCTTGTACCTGACTCACATATTCTCTTTGTAAGCCTTTCATCTCCCATTCGTTCAACATGACCATACCAGCTCAGCACCCTTCTGTCCACTCTGGCTGACAAATGTTCCTGCTGCCCCACTCTCCTACGTATCTCTTCATTCCTCAATCTGTCTCTACGAGTAACTCCACACATATTCCTCAAGCAGCTCATCTCCATCACATCCAGCCCTCTTTTCTCCTTTTTCTTCAGAGCCCATGTCTCAGCCCCATACATCACTGTTGGCACAACAATTCCTTGATACAGTGCACTTTTTACTTTCACTCCGAGATTTCTCGTCTTCCACATACTTCCCATTGCTCCGAAAACCTTCCTTCCTTCACACACTCTGTTTTACCTCCACTTCCATATCTCCACTCCTGCTTATTGTTCCTCCTAGATATTTAAAACACTCTACTTGTTCCAATATTTCCCCATCCAGCCTCACATCTAGATTCACCCTATGCTCTCCCCTATTACACACCATTACTTTACTTTTATTGACGTTCACCTTCAGTTTCCTCCTTCCATAAACCACACCAAACTCTTTGACTACCCGCTGCAGTTTCTCATCAGAATCCGCCACCAATGCTGTGTCATCAGCGAACAGCAACTGATTCAACTCCCAATCTCTACCATTCTTTCCTACTAAACCCAATCCTCTTCCCATAGTTCTCCTTTTCACCTCCCTCACCACACCATCCATAAACATATTAAACAGCCACGGTGACATTACACAACCCTGTCGCAAACCTACCTTTACCTCAAACAATTCACTCAACTCACCATTTCCTACTCTCACACATGCTCTGCTCCCTTCATAAAAACTCTTAACTGCTTCCAACAAATTTCCTCCTATTTCATAAATCCTTAACACCTTCCACATTGCTTCACGGTCCACACGATCATACGCTTTTCCAAGTCCATAAAAGCCCAAAATATCTCCTTATGCTTCTCTAAATACTTCTCGCATAACTGTCTTACTGCAAACATCTGATCCACGCACCCTCTTCCCCTCCTAAAACCGCACTGTTCTTCTCCTATTGCAACTTCCGTACACTTTATTATCCTCTCTATCAACACCCTGCCATACAGCTTTCCAACCACTGACAATAAACTAATACCTCTATAACTTGAACACTCCTGCCGATCTCCCTTCCCCTTGTACAACGGCACAATACATGCACTCTTCCAGTCTATTGGTACCATTGACACAGCAAAGCACACATTGAAAAGTCTCACCAACCAATCTATTATCACATCTCCACCCTTCTGTATACACTCCACAGCAATACCATCCAAACCTTCTGCTTTTCCCGCTCTCATTTGTTTCACTGCTTCTTTCACCTCATTTTCCTCAATCCTTTCATTCATTCCCTGCCACCTGGGTGGCCTGGGTAACCTATCTCCATCCACCTCTGCTTCAATCACTGCTTCTCTTCCATCTCTTGTATTTAACAAAGATTAAAAATACTCGGCATATCTTTTCCTCACTTCAACTGGTTCCACTAGTAATTCTCCATTTTCATCTTTCACTGACTCTTCCCTCTTTTGTCCTCCTTTCCTTACTTTATTTACCTCCTTCCAGAACATCTTCTTTCGTTCTTCAAAATTCTCACTCAGCCTTTGGCCCCACCTTTCGTTTGCATCTTTTTTCGCTTCTCTAATTTTCCGTTTTGCCTCTCTCCTTTTCTCCTTGTACCTCTCCCATACCTCAACACTACCATCCTGTAAAACCCTCTCAAAACACTGTCTCTTCTCAACTGCCATTCTCACCGTATCATTCCACCACTCGCTTCCCTTCCTGTTTTACACATATTTTTTGGCCCATATGGGGCCAATATGCCTGAGCAGGGTTAAACAGTATAAGTATATATATATATATATATATGTACAGTATATATATATATAAGACAGATCCTGCCCATATACTGTGCACCACCAGCCAGCTTGTCCGTCGTCCGTCGTCGTTGTCGTCGTCGTCGTCATCCATCGTCCATCGCCGCCGTCCGTCGTCCGTCGCCGCCGTCCGTCGTCCGTCGCCGCCGTCCGTCGTCCGTCGTCCGTCGCCGCCATCCGTCGCCGCCGTCCATCGTCCGTCGCCGCTCTCCGTCGTAGTTGTCGTCATCCATCATCGTCGTCGTCCGTCGTTAATCGTCGTCGTCGACATCCGTCATCGTAGTCGTCTTCGTCCGTCGTCGTCGTTGTCCGTCTGTCTGTCCGAAAACTCCTCCTAGACAGTTCCATGGATTTTCGTCCTGGGAAACAATATCTACGGCGATTACAGTTTTTCGCTAGAGATTTGGCAAATATTATGCTCCATGGTCGATATATTCGTATTAAAGGGGAGATGGTTGGTTTTTCTGGACCCCCTTCTTCCTCATGTTTAGCCCCATTAGTTTTCAGACTTTAAGACATTCTTCCTATTAGTTTGGAGACCTTTCAACCTATATCTTTGTCAATATTAAGACCTTTCATGACATTTAGGTGTTGATTTTTATCTAACGAGCGATAGCGAGCCTGTGATTTTGGAGGAACCGGGACACCTTTCTTCTGAACAATTTAAAACATTATTTCGAAGCGGAATCTTGAAGATCGTTTAATAAGCTACATGGAGGTCTAGGGAGGAAACTAAAACTATAATGAATACATATATAAATTACATGTGCATGTCTATATATTTAACCCTCTCACGTCCATATGATGCAGAGGTTGCCAGATTAGCAATAATAAATAGAGTTCTCTCACTCTTATAATTACCTCTCCAAAATTAGTTTTCTGCCCACAGCTAACTCAAAGACAACTGCAGAGGTTGAAGTAACTAAACTAAAGGTTTCTAAATACCCCTGATGGCGCCGGGAAACAACCGCAGCGCCGGGAAACAACCGCAGCGCCGGGCAACAGCCGCAGCACCAGGGCACAACCCCAGCGCCGGGCAACAACCGCAGCGCCGGGGCACAACCGAGCAACAAACAAAAATTTTCATTAATCAAGTAGACCCTATTATCCGAAACGATTTTACTCAGTTATTTTTAGTCTATTTTTGGGAAGAGCTTGACCTTTTTCTGAACCAACCCGCCATTCTTTTGAAAGGGTTGCGCGTTTTGCGGGGGCTTCGGACACTTTCATCAGGCTGATTGACTTCTACGGGGGGGTGCATGTTTTCATTAATAACATCTAAAGTCTGCTGTTTTTTGGAATTCCTCTTACCAAAACATTTACAAAGTCTCTTAAATGGATTTTTGACCTTGAACTTTTGTGTTTTTTTATCACAAGTCTTATCCAACTTTTGTTCTTCTATTTTGCTGTTGGTTTGCTTATCGACTTTATTTGTACCCTCCGCCAGCGACTGAATCAGTTCTTCGTTTTCGTCTGGTCTTACTTTTTCCAATTCCTTTTCCATCTATTTTTCAATATCTTCTATATTGAAATGCATCTCTCTTCGGGATTCGTCGACTTCCTTTTCCATTTTCTTTTCTACGACTTCCTTTTCCATTTTCTTTTCTATGACTTCCTTTTCCATTTTCTTTTCTACGACTTCCTTTTCCATTTTCTTTTCTACGACTTCCTTTTCCGTTTTCTTTTCTACGACTTCCTTTTCCATTTTCTTTTCTACGACTTTCTGCTTTATGATAAGGTCAGTGGCAATTTTCCTTTCCTCGTCTTCTCCTCTCTTCTTTACAATCGTAGCTTTCTTTTCCATATTTTCCCACTTTTCATTAAATACAATCAAAGCTTTCTTTTCCTCATTTTCCCACTTTTGGCCAAATTCTCGCATAGCTTTCTTTTCCATACTTTCCCACTTTTCATTATGTGCAAGCGTAGATTTCTTTTCCTCATTTTGCCACTTTTGGTCAAATACTCGCGTAGCTTTCTTTTCCATACTTTCCCACTTTTCATTAAAAGCAATCATAGCTTTCTTTTCCTCATTTTCCCACTTTTTGTCAAATTCAACGGTATCATTTTCCCACTTCTCGGAAAATAGAACCGTTGCTTTCATTTCCTTATTTTCCCACTTTTTGTTAAATTCAACAGTAGCTTTCTTTTCCATACTTTCCCACTTTTCATTAAAAGCAATCATAGCTTTCTTTTCCTCATTTTCCCACTTTTTGTCAAATTCAACGGTATCATTTTCCCACTTCTCGGAAAATAGAACCGTTGCTTTAATTTCCTTATTTTCCCACTTTTTGTTAAATTCAACAGTAGCTTTCTTTTCCATACTTTCCCACTTTTCATTAAAAGCAATCATAGCTTTCTTTTCCTCATTTTCCCACTTTTTGTCAAATTCAACGGTATCATTTTCCCACTTCTCGGAAAATAGAACCGTTGCTTTCATTTCCTTATTTTCCCACTTTTTGTTAAATTCAACAGTAGCTTTCTTTTCCATACTTTCCCACTTTTCATTAAAAGCAATCATAGCTTTCTTTTCCTCATTTTCCCCCTTTTGTCAAATTCAACGGTATCATTTTCCCACTTCTCGGAAAATAGAACCGTTGCTTTAATTTCCTTATTTTCCCACTTTTTGTTAAATTCAACAGTAGCTTTCTTTTCCATACTTTCCCACTTTTCATTAAAAGCAATCATAGCTTTCTTTTCCTCATTTTCCCACTTTTTGTCAAATTCAACGGTATCATTTTCCCACTTCTCGTAGAATAGAACTGTAGCTTTCATTTCCTTATTTTCCCACTTTTTGTTAAATTCAACAGTAGCTTTCTTTTCCATACTTTCCCACTTTTCATTAAAAACATGAGTAGCTTTCTATTCCTCATTTTCCCACTTTTTGTCAAATTCAACAGTAGCTTTCTTTTCCTTATTATCCATCTTTTCATTACATTTTATTGTAGCCTTTTTTTCCATATTTTCCTTCTTTTCGTCAAATGCAATCCAAGCCTTCCTTTCCTCAATCTTCAACTTCTTTTCAAATTCTTCCCAAAGCCTCTCAATTTTTTGCTTCACTGTTTCTTCCTCCTCTTCACACGTTCTATCAACATCTTCTTGCGTTGAGTTATTCCTAAAGAAGCCCAGCTTATGTCGCCATACATTCCTTAAGCAATCAGTTAGGCCTACCATTATCTGCCAAAACCGGTGTGTGAGGTAGACAAAGCAGAGACAGAGCACTACAAACTCTGTCATCCTGAGGAAAAGTCTATCCAAGGCAAGATCTACCTCCTGCCGCAGGTGTGTACAAAGAGCTAAGGCTGTCGTCCGGAACACTACTAGATTGAACCATGACAGAGGAACGGAGTGAGATGTATTCTGATTGCGGTAGAGGGGCAGTGTAGTTGAGGTCGTATTCTGATCCGTGTCAACTGCTTCTGTCTCACCAGTCAGATCTGTGTCGTCCAGTTCTGTCTCACCAGTCGGATACGTGTCGTCCGGTTCCGTCTCACCAGTCGGATCCGTGTCATCCGGTTCCATCTTACCAGTCGGATCTGTGTCGTCCGGTTTTGGTTTTGTCTCACCAGTCGGATCCGTGTCAACTGCTTCTGTCTCACCAGTCGGATACGTGTCGTCCGGTTTCGTCTCACCAGTCGGATCCTTGTCGTCCAGTTCTGTTTCACCAGTAGGATCCATGTCGTCCGGTTTTGTCACACCAATCGGATCCGTGTCGTCTGGTTTTGTCTCACCAGTCGGATCCGTGTCAACTGCTTCTGTCCCACCAATCAGATCTGTGTCGTTCAGTTCTGTCTGACCAGTCGGATACGTGTCGTTCGGTTCCGTCTCACCAGTAGGATCCATGTCGTCCGGTTCTGTCACACCAGTCGGATCCGTGTTGTCCGGTTTTGGTTTTGTCTCACCAGTCGGATCCGTGTCAACTGCTTCTGTCTCACCAGTCAGATCTGTGTCGTTCAGTTCTGTCTTACCAGTCGGATACGTGTCGTCCGGTTTCGTCTCACCAGTCGGATCCTTGTCGCCCAGTTCTGTTTCACCAGTCGGATCCATGTCGTCCGGTTCTATCACACCAGTCGGATTCGTGTCGTCTGGTTCTGCCTCACCAGTTGGATGAGTGTAGTCTGGTTTTGTCTCACCAGTGTCTGTGTCGTTCAGTTCTGTCTTACCAGTCGGATACGTGTCGTCCGGTTTCGTCTCACCAGTCGGATCCTTGTCGCCCAGTTCTGTTTCACCAGTCGGATCCATGTCGTCCGGTTCTATCACACCAGTCGGATTCGTGTCGTCTGGTTCTGCCTCACCAGTTGGATGAGTGTAGTCTGGTTTTGTCTCACCAGTCAGACCAGTGTAGTCTGGTTCTGTCTCACCAGTCAGATCCGTGTAGTCTGATTCTGTCTCACCAGTCGGATCCGTATAGTCTGATTCTGTCTCACCAGTCGGATCAGTGTAGTATAGTTCTGCCTCATCAGTCGGATCAGTGTAGTCTGGTTCGGCCCCACCAGTCGGATCAATAATAGGGTGGGGTAGTGGGAGGAGGGAAGGCATTTGAAGTGCAAAATTATCTGTTTATAATTCGAATTCAACTAAAGTGACTTTTGGTGGGTATGGTAAAGTATTAAATTTTTTCCACTTTCTACACTGGTTCTTAATAGAGCTGGATAGGCTTTTGGAGGCAGGGGGTAACTCGGGATAGAAAACCGATGTTCCACAAATTTTGAGCTTCTCTAAGTTTTCCCCAAGCATTTCTTTAACATAAGGAAGGAGAAGCCAATCAATATAGTTTAGTTTCTCGTCCATCACATCCATCTCGAGATTGATTTCAGGAAATTTGGACGGAAATGGCAGTTTCCTAAATGCTGCCCAGTTTTGACACGTACCCCTCGTTTCCTTAGGTAAATCCCTAGGGGCCACAGGGAGCTTGGGATAGAATTTAGACCTCCCGCATACTTTAAGCAGTTATACATTATCCCCAAGCAATTCTTTCAGGTAGGGAACCATTAATGGCAAAATTCTATTTCTTATCGCGTGCTGGTCCTCTCTCTCGGACGAGTCTATATTTAAGATCAATTTTCCATGTTGACCTGCGTCGACAACGCAACGGAACACAACACAAAACGCCAACAACAAAATTGCTAACTGCATTTTTAATACTTTATTGAACTATTACTGAATCTAAGTTAAGTGGCGCGGTAAACTAACCACTTTAAACACTTGTCAAATGAGACTCGGGACATCAACTTATTCCAGGTTACCTACCATCAGTACTTTAAATATATATTTATTTATGTAAGATCAAGTATGAGAGTTCAATCAAACAGTTGCTTACTGATAATAAAGGTATAATGGATACAAATTATGTGTGTTTGTTGATCGAGTGTGATACATTGTTTAGTGATGATTGCTGGTTGAGACATAATAGTTATTCTAATAATGTAGAGAGGATATAGTTACTGTGTGTGTGTGTGTGTGTGTGTGTGTGTGTGTGTGTGTGATGGAAGCGAAGATGTATTGAAGCGCAGATTATTGTAAGGGAAAATGAATGAATGGAAAGGAAGATGAATGGATGGAAAGGAAGATGAATGGAAGGGAAGATGAATGGATGGAAAGGAAGATGAATGGAAGGGAAGATGAATGGAAGGGAAGATGAATGGATGGAAAGGAAGATGAATGGATGGAAAGGAAGATGAATGGATGGAAAGGAAGATGAATGGATGGAAAGGAAGATGAATGGAAGGGAAGATGAATGGAAGGGAAGATGAATGGAATGATTGATGAATGGAAGGGAAGATGAATGGAAGGGAAGATGAATGGAATGATTGATAAATGGAAGGGAAGATGAATGGATTGAAAGGAAGATGAATGGAAGGAAGATGAATGGAAGGGAAGATGAAGGGAAGCGAAGATGAATGGAAGGGAAGGTGAATGGAAGGGAAGATGAATGGATGGAAGGGAAGATGAATGGAAGGGAAGATGAATGGATGGAAAGGAAGATGAATGGAATGACTGATGAATGGAAGGGAAGATGAATGGAAGGGAAGATGAATGGAAGGGAAGATGAATGGAAGGAAGGAATGGAAGATGAATGGAAGGGAAGATAAATGGAAGGGAAGATGAATGGAAGGAAAGGTGAATGGAAGGGAATATGAATGGAAGGGAAGATGAATGAAAGGAAAGGTGAATGGAAGGGAAGATGAATGGAAGGGAAGATGAATGGAAGGGAAGATGAATGGAAGGGAAGATGAATGGAAGGGAAGATGAATGAAAGGAAAGGTGAATGGAAGGGATGATGAATGGAAGGGAAGATGATTAAGAGGTAAATGCGATCTCAATAAACCCTCTGAATAATATAGGTCCTTCTGAAGCTGCATAAAATCGCCAAATTTTAGCCATAATCAAATGTAAACAGACGACAGCGTGCTAAAAGGGTTAAGGGGCCCACCTCGCTTTTTTTTCTCTTTCTCTCCCTCTCTATTTGTGCTTGTATCCATTCGGCCCCATTCAGCCTACCGGTACTGTTTTAAGATGCTTTCCCCCATCCAGGTTTCAATATTTTCCTGGCGAGCGGTAGCGAGCCATCATCGATATATATATTTGTTGACAGCAAGCTAAATTTGTACATTTTTCGATAGAAAAATATCTCCGGCGAAGCCGGATTTCTCCATACAATGCTGGCTCGCTGTCGCTCGCCAGAATGAAATCGATACCTGGATGGGGATAAAAGTCTTAAAACAGTTAGCTGAATGAGGCCGAATGGATACAAGCCAGAGAAAAGGAGAGAAAGAGAAAAAAGTAGGTGAGCCCCTTAATATATGATGGTAAATTATGGTGGCCTCTACTCAAGCTGGTGTCACACGAACGATTTTTCCGTCAATATTTTACGAGCAAATGTTGTCTGGCAGCTTGAAAATATATAATCCAACAGAATTAGAGCTTTAATTATTACGACTATTAACTATTATAAACAAAAATTGCCTGAAAATGCACTCGTGTGACATCGCCTTCAGCAAAGACATAGAGCAAGTAGAACACGTCCAAGGTAGGTGGTACAGTCGGCCAAATAAGTGATGTCGCGGCACCAAGGATATTTCGATCACTAATTGGTATCAGCACTATCTTAGGAAGAGCAGTGGATGTTGGTGTATCGCTGAAAAGGGAGGGAAATGAGTGGAAGCTGCCTATACTGCTGTTTGCGGATGATACAGTTCTGACGAGAGATAATGAATGGGAGTTGCAGGGTCTGGTAAATGAGTTTGGAGCAGTGCGTGAAAAACGGAATTTGAAGGTAAATGCGGGGAAGAGCAAGGTTATGGTCTTCGAAAGGGGTGAAGTCACAGATTGTGAGGTGAAGTTGAACGGGCAGGCTATGGAGATCGTCAGCTCTTTTAAGTATCTGGGCAGTGTGTTGAGTAAAGATGGGACTATGGATGAAGAAGTGCGGGAGAGGGTGCAACAGGGGAAGAGGGTTGTAGGAACGTTGAAAGCAGTAACAAGAAATAGGGTGGTCAGTATGGAAGTGAAGAAGTCCTTGCATGACAGTTTGGTAATACCGACACGGGAAGAGACTCAGACCAAGAGTGAGAGCGGTGGAAATGAGTTACTTGAAAAGTGCGTGCGGAGTTACATGGAGAGATAGACAGACGAATGAGGAAGTAAGAAGGAGGTGTGGTGTGGAGGTAGATGTGCTGGAAAGTGTGAAAAGGAACAACTTGAGATGGTTCGGCCATATGGAACGTATCGAAAGCGAGAGAATGCCTAAGAGGGTGTACGAGAGCGAGGTGGAAGGACAGAGAGGGAGAGGTGAAAGGATGGAGTGAGGAAGTATATGAATGAAGGCGGTGCTGGTTGGGAGGACGGGCGTCGACTGACTGGGGACAGAGGTGCATGTGGGCGGTTCGTTCGTGGCCACCCTTTCGGGGATCACGGCGTCAGGCAATAGATAGATAGACTATCTAAGCATTAATTCATCATTTCGAGTGAGATATACAAACATGGTCCTATCTTTACACACCCTATTCAACAACTGACAGACATTAATACAGCACACAGCGAGCAAAACGTAATGACAGACGAGAATGACTTATTTGAGTAACCGTACATAACTTATTCCATCAATTCGGAACAAGAGCTATATGGACCAGTTGCTACCTTATATGGACCAGTTGCTACCTTATATGGACCAGTTGCTACCTTATATGGACCAGTTGCTACCTTATATGGACCAGTTGCTACCTTATATGGACCAGTTGCTACCTTATATGGACCAGTTGCTACCTTATATGGACCAGTTGCTACCTTATATGGACCAGTTGCTACCTTATATGGACCAGTTGCTACCTTATATGGACCAGTTGCTACCTTATGGTCTCCTTTCGTTAAACACTTTTCTACTACCAGATCAACTCATTGAAGCGTTAAACATGACTAAATTGGTTTGAGAACGTAGATTATAATTGGTTTGAGAACGTAGATTATAATTGGTTTGAGAACGTAGATTATAATTGGTTTGAGAACGTAGATTATAATTGGTTTGAAAACGTAGATTATAATTGGTTTGAGAACGTAGATTATAACCAGATAATTACCCTAAATATGAATATAACACGTATCCATTGTTGGAAGTTGGAAATTACCATATTTAAGGGAATAGTGGCTATTGGTTTAGTCTATTAATATATATATTAATTTATTTGTTGTTTTAATTTCCTCGCTAGACCTCACTCAAGCTTTAAAAAGCACCCCTACACCCCCCATCAAGATAAATGTGTACATTTTTCGGTAGAAATATGTCCCTGCCATTACAGGCTCGCTATCGCTCTCCAGGACAAAATCGACACATAAATGGCACGAAAGGCCTTAAAATTGATAACGAAATGGGGTGAAAGGTGTTAAAATCGTCACACTAATGGGCAGACCGTTTGATAATCTCAAAACTAATGGGGTTAAACATGAGGGAGAAGGGGGCCAAAATAACAGTTCATCTCCCCTTAACACTAGTATAAGTGGATACGTTTTCAGATATTAAAGGTAAATTTGTTCTACCTGCAACAAACTTCCAACAGATGTTTTCGGGGAATATCGTAATCGATGAAATGGACATAAATATTACTTGTACACATTCTCCCTCTCTCTCTCCTTCTCTCAGTGAGAACAGAAGTAAGGTTACAATCAGAATGGAAACGTGTGTGAGAGCTACATAGAGCTACATAGATACACAGACCACACAGACCTCAAGGTCCTTACTAGGCAGTCTGGCCTTACAAACTATATATGTATATATGCATATATATATATATATATATATATATATATATATATATATATATATATATATATACACCGGTACATACATACACACACATACACACACACATATATACATACATACATACACACATACATACATATATATACAGTATATATATACATACTGTACAGTGCACACACATACACATACATACATTTTTTTTTTTTTTTTTTTTTTTTTTTTCATATCACCCCAGCCCTCTGCAGATAGAGGTCAAGCCTTCCCTTGAAAGCGTTTATTGTGTCGCTCTCCACCACTCTCGCTGGTAGTTTATTCCACTCTGTCACCACACTGTAGGTGAAGAAACTCTTTGTGACATCTAGATTTGCCTTTTTGGTTTTTAATTTCATTCCATTTCCGCGAATTTGATTAGTATTGTTTAATGTGAATAGTGCATTTACATCGACTTTGTCGAAATCTTTTAGTATCTTAAAGCACTCAATAAGCTGACCCCTCAACCTCCTCTTTTTTAATGAGAACAGGTTCAATCGTTTAAGTCTTTCTTCATATGGTTTATTTCTTAATGAGGGTATCATCTTCGTCGCTCTACGCTGTACTGACTCGAGTCTTACAATGTCCTTGATCAGATAAGGTGACCAGAACTGCACACCATATTCAAGGTGGGGCCTCACCATACTTTTGAACAGTGGCACTATTACGTTTTCATGTTTATATGTAAATTTTCGTTTAATAAAGCCCAATGCTATGTTTGCCTTATTTGCAGCTGCTATACATTGGTCGGAAGTTTTTAGGTTTTCAGATATTAGTACCCCTAGGTCTTTTACTACCGTTGCGGTTTTTATTTGTTTGCCATTCATTTCGTATTTGTATTTCATATTTCTGCTACCAACCTGCAGCACCTGACATTTATCGACATTGAAGGGCATCTGCCATTTTTTCGACCACTCTGATATCTTGTTTAAATCAGATTGCAACGCATTTCTATCATCTTCGTTCAGGACTGTATTTCCTATTTTTGTATCGTCGGCGAATTTGGAAATGGTGTTGTTTACCCCTACATCAATATCGTTAATGTAAATGAGAAACAGGACCGGTCCAAGGACTGAACCCTGTGGAACTCCACTAGTGACAGGCTCCCACTCCGATTCCACTCCATTTATCACCACTCTCTGTCTTCTGTCTGTAAGCCAATTTTTTATCCAAGAATGAATTTCACCTTTGATACCTATCCTCTCCAGTTTAGCCAATAGCTTTCGGTGAGGCACCTTGTCGAAAGCTTTTTGAAAGTCCAAGAAGATTATATCTAGTGATTTCGTCATGTCGTTATATGTGAATAGTTTGTTATAAAATTCAATCAAATTTGTTAGGCATGACTTATTTGATCTAAAGCCGTGTTGACTATTTTTGATTAGGTTGTTTGATTCGAGGTAATCTACTATCTTATCTCTAAGGATTTTTTCCATGATTTTTCCTACAATTGAAGTTAGACTAATTGGTCTGTAATTACTCGCTTTGGCCTTGCTACCCTTCTTGTATATCGGCGTAATGTTCGCATCTTTACAATCACTCGGTACAATCCCCTGTAGTAATGATAAGTTAAATAGTTGTGTCAGGGGTTTTGCTATTTCGTCCTTAACATTCTTAATTATTTTCGGGTGGAGCATGTCGGGTCCCGGGGTCTTATTTACATTTAAATTACTCAATTTGCTTTGTACTTCGCTAACACTGATGGTGAAATCTCCTATCACATGAGTTGAGGTGTTATTTTCAAGGGTATGATCGATAATTTCTTCTGTGAAAACTGAGCCAAAATATTTGTTGAGCAGATTTGCCGTGTTTGTGTCACCTGTTATTGTCTGGCCATCTTCTATTAGCGGTCCGATTCCGCTTTTTATCTGTTTATTTTTATTTACGTAACTGTAGAATTGTTTGGGGTTTGTGGCACTTTCTCTGGCAATAGTCATTTCGTAATTTTGTTTGTTCGCCCTAATTATTATTTTTCACTTCCCTTCTACTATTTTTGTACAAGTTTTTAATTACTTCAGTGTTTGTGTTATTTTTTACAAGTTTGTGGAGTTGATTCCTTTTCCTAATTGCCTTGCCAATGTCTCTACTGTACCAAGGGGGCATACTTGATTTCGTATTACGTTTTGGTTTCATGGCTACAAATTGTTTATGCGCTTCTGTAATTGTAGACTTAAAATTTCCCCATATTTCATTTACTTCGTTTATATTTATGAGGTTTGAGTGTATGTTTGATAGCGATTCCTTAAGTCCGTCATAATTTGCGTTTTTGAAGTCCGAAACCATTCCTGTTGTTTTTACTGAGGAATATTTGCTTATAACGTTGATTCTTAAGATTTTATGATCGGACGTTGCCAGATGTTCACCTACATCCAGGTTTGATAATAGATTTTCTTGGGTAGTGATTACGAGGTCTAATATATTCCTGTCTCGCGTCGGCTGTTTTACGTGTTGAGTCAAAAAATTGTCCTGGATGAAGCTTGTCATTAGGCGTGACTCAGCATTTTTTCCGGTCAGGGTATTCCAGTCAATTAGGGGGAGGTTATAGTCACCTAGTAAAACTGTTTCGTCGGAATTAAGGGTTTTCTCTAGTATTTCATAAAAAATTGTATCATCGGCAACAGTTAGTTTCGGTGGTCGGTACGCTGTAGTGATATTTAAGTTCATGTTTTTTGTATTTATTTTGACGCACACTATTTCTGCATTACTTTCGGGGAGAGTCACCTCAACTGGGTTTAAGTAGGTTGCAACGTACATTGCATTGTTTTCCATTGTTACGGTCTTTATGAAACCATTTATATGGCTCTATGTGATATTCATGAAGTAGATCTTTATTTTTAAGGTTCAGATGTGTTTCCGTTATACAAATAACGTCAACTTTCTCATTTAATAATAGACATTTGAGTTCGTCTATTTTGTTTCTTATTGAGCAGGCATTTATGGATATTATTTTTATATCATTTCTCTCAGCATGCGCTGGATTTGTTTTTCTTATTGGTGGGGATGGGTTTGGGGTTGTGACTTGAAGCCGCGAGAGAGAGAGAGAGAGAGAGAGAGAGAGAGAGAGAGAGAGAGAGAGAGAGAGAGAGAGAGAGAGAGAGAGAGAGAGAGAGAGAATACAATAGCCTAACCCTCGACGAAGTTCCGCTAACATTTCCCAATATTGGACAACAGTTAATTGATGGTGAATTAATAACCCGCTTCAATAATTATGTTGTGGTTAAGTTTGTCTGTCCGGGGGGGGGAGGGGGGGGGGGGGTTTGTTTACAATTAGGAGCACGAATGGCGACCCACCCATTCGAGTCAACAAACGAATGTAAGCAAGACAATTAAGGAACACCCCGTTCTTAAGGGGATAGTGGCCGGTCTTTTTGTCTATTAATTAATTTATTCATTCATATTTTAGTTTCCTCGCTAGACCTCCATCAAACTTAACAAAACACCCCCTAGACCCCCCTTCAAGATAAATTTGTACATTTTTCGATAGAAAAATGTCCCGGCTGAAGGCCGATTTCTTTTAAAATTACAGGCTCGCTATCGCTCGCAAGAAAAAATCGACACCTAAATGGCAGGAAAGATCTTGAAATTGACAACAAAAATGGGGCCAAAGGTATTAACATCACCAAACTAATGGAAGGAACGTCTTAAACTCTCAAAACTAATATGCTAAACACGAGGGAGAAGGAGGTCCAGAAAAAGCGAGTAATGCCCCCTTAACATTAATTATCCATTACAAATCCCAATGTACTTGCATAAACTAATGAAAGCATGTGATTCTCCCTGGATTCGAACTCGGGACACCACACCCAGAACATAAGCATCTAAACCATTATACCACCATCACCACCAATACAATGCATTATTATAGCCTAGATTAAGTTAGTTAAAATGGTACTTCAGAGGCTATAAACCATTCTGGATTATTAAGCCAACACACTGTAAGTCTAGAATAGTATCAGGACTACAGTAGAGCCCCTTTTCGAGAAATCCAGTCCCTTTATAGCCGAGATGTTTCCGAACTTGACCTTAAAATTAAAATATTGAAATTGGTTTTACCTTGTATAATATGCTCAAGACTGTATCACAATATGAAAGGAATGAATGGCTTTTGACAAAACTTGGTCAGTCTATTCGCTTTGAAAGAGTTATATCACCTTTTCTATGTATCTATCAATTTCATACACATCTCCCTTGCATACCACGTCTCCCCCCCCCCTCTCGCTCTCGCTCTCTCTCTCTCTCTCTCTCTCTCTCTCTCTCTCTCTCTCTCTCGTTAAGGGGAGGCAGACCGTTTTTCTGGACCCCCTTCTCCCTAATGTTTAGCCCCACTAGTTTTGAGATTATAAGACGTTCGGGCCATTAGTTTGGCAATTTTAACACCTTTCGAACCATTTCGTTGTCAATTTTAAGACCTTTCATGCCATTTAGATGTCGATTATTACCTGGCGAGCGATAACGAGCCTGCAATTTTAAGAGGAACCGGCCTTCGGCCGGGAAATTTTTCTACCGAAAAATTTACAAATTTATCTGGGAGGGGGGGTCTAGGTGGTGTTTTTCTAAACACACATACAGACACACACATGATGATTAGGATGTATAAATGTGTTAGGGGATTGGAAAGGATAGACAAGGAGGACTTTATCGAGGGAGATAAAGGGAGGACTAGAGGACATAGTTGCAAGTTAAAGAAAGGCAGATGTAAAGGAGATGTGAGGAAATTCAGCTTTTTATATAGAAGTATTAATATGT
The DNA here is from genome assembly GCA_032716605.1 of Paralithodes platypus. Classification (NCBI taxonomy): domain Eukaryota; kingdom Metazoa; phylum Arthropoda; class Malacostraca; order Decapoda; family Lithodidae; genus Paralithodes; species Paralithodes platypus. Next base: position 5,145,646 of record CM064546.1, on the reverse strand, counting down.
GGAATCAGTTGGATGATGAAGTGGTGGGTGCGGGGAATATCCACATTTTAAAAGCCAAATTAGACAATACGAGCCTAAAAACTCAAATCCTGTATACTACAATTAGGTGAGTACACACACACACACACACTCTCACCCTCATACACACACACTCTCTCTCTCTCTACACATATATTTATACTATATATATATATATATATATATATACTGTATATATATGTATATATACCTGTATATATATATATATACCAGTATATGACAGATCCTGCCCGTATACTGTACACCACCAGCCAGCTTGTCTGTCATCCGTCGCCGCCGTCCGTCGTCCGTCGCCGCCGTCCATCGCTGCCGTCCGTCATCCGTCGCCGCCTTCCGTCGTCCGTCGACGCCGTCCGTCGTCCGTCGACGCCGTCCGTCGTCCGTCGCCGCCGTCCATCGTCCGTCGCCGCCATCCGTCGTCCGTCGCCGCCGTCCGTCGCCCGTCGCCGCTGTCCATCGTCCATCGCCGCCGTCCGTCGTCCGTCGTCGCTGTCCGTCGCCCGTCGCCGCCGTCCATCGTTGTCGTCCGCTGTAGTTGTCGTCATCCATCGTCGTTGTCATCCGTTGTCCATCGTCGTCGTCGTCGTCCGTCATCGTAGTCGTCGTCGTCCATCGTCATCGTTGTCCGTCTGTCTGTCCGAAAACTCCTCCTAGACAGTTCCATGGATTTTCGTCCTGGGAAACAATATCTACGGCGAGATTCGTATTAAAGGGAGATGGTTGGTTTTTCTGGACCCCCTTCTTCCTTATGTTTAGCCTCATTAGTTTTGAGACTTTAAGACGTTCCTCCTATTAGTTTGGAGACCTTTCGACCCAAATCTTTGTCAATATTAAGACCTTTCATGACATTTAGGTGTCGATTTTTATCTACCGAGCGATAGCGAGCCTGTGATTTTAGAGGAACCGGCCTTTGGCCGGGAAATTTTTCTTATGAAAAAATTTATAACATTATTTCGAAGGGGGATCTTGAAGATCGTTTAATAAACTACATGGAGGTCTATGGAGGAAATTACATGAACAATAATGAACACATATATAAATTACATGAACAATAATGAACACATATATAAATTACATGAACAATAATGAACACATATATAAATTACATGAACAATAATGAACACATATATAAATTACATGAACAATAATGAACACATATAAATTACATGAACAATAATGAACACATATATAAATTACATGAACAATAATGAACACATATATAAATTACATGAACAATAATGAACACATATATAAATTACATGAACAATAATGAACACATATATAAATTACATGAACAATAATGAACACATATATAAATTACATGAACAATAATGAACACATATATAAATTACATGAACAATAATGAACACATATATAAATTACATGAACAATAATGAACACATATATAAATTACATGAACAATAATGAACACATATATAAATTACATGAACAATAATGAACACATATATAAATTACATGAACACATCAAATTAATAAACCCTACTCCCCTTAACCCCTTCTATACCGGTGATGTACTTTTCATTTTTTGTAGGCAACTATTAGACGATTTTGGTCAGCTTATGAAGGATGTCTACCCATTAAAAGGCTACAGACTATCTCAATTAATCCTTTTAGCTATCACATATTCTTCCTAAGCTTCCTAAAATCGTCTTAATGTAGCTGAAATAGAAAAAAAGAGACGTCGCCGGTACAGAAGGGGTTAAGTAATGGGTTCGACCACATTAATTAAAACACTAATGAACGCCATCGGAAGCTATGTAATTATAACCCAGGCTTCGGTTAATTACTGTAATTTACTGGTTACACAATTTAGATCACTTAGTGCTTATGCAAATGAGCTAATATAGGCCAATATATTTAGTGGCGATTACTCTCAAACTAATGATATACGCAATATATCGTTAACACTATCTGGTGCAACGTCTCGGGGGTTATTATGGTATTTTGTTTAAGTACTATTGAGGGTTTTATTTGTTTTAGCCATTTTTTAACAATGTGTTTTTAGTTTACCCCCAAGACTTAGAAACACGCTTCTCCAGACCCCATTCAAACTAAAAACCCGTCCCCCAGACCCCCTTCAAGCTAAATATGTAAATTTTTCGGTAGATAAATGTCCCTGCCAAAGGCCGGTTTCTCACAAATTGCAGGCTCGCTATCGCTCGCCCAGGAATAATCGACACCTTATTGGGTTGAAGCATCTTATAATCGCCAAACTAATGAGGTGAAACGTCTTAAAATCTCCAAGCTAATGGAGTAAAACAGGGAGGATCGAAATTGGCCCGCCCTGCACCTAATAGGGTTAAGGGGGTAGTGCTTGTTTATTGGTCTATATATTATGTATGTTTTAACTTTATTTTTGTTTTAACTTTATTTATGTTTTAACTTTATTTTTGTTTTAACTTTATTTTTGTTTTAACTTTATTTATTTATGTTTTAACTTTACTTTTGTTTTAACTTTATTTATGTTTTAACTTTATTTATGTTTTAACTTTATTTATGTTTTAACTTTATTTATGTTTTAACTTTATTTATGTTTTAACTTTATTTTTGTTTTAACTTTATTTATGTTTTAACTTTATTTTTGAGTGTCCTCGCTAGACCTCCATCAAGCTTAAGAAAACACCCCCTAGACCCCCTTTCAAGATGAATTTATAAATTTTTCGATAGAAAAATGTCCCGGCCGACTGACGGTTCCTTCTAAAATATCAGGCTCGCTCCCGCTCGCCAGGAAAAAACCGACAGCTAAATGGCACGAAAGGTCTTAATATTGACAACAAAATGAGGCAAAAGGTCTCAATATCGCCAAACTAACGGAACGCACGTCTAAGAATCTAAAAACCAATGGGGCTAAACGTGAGGGAGGAAGGGGGCCCCGAAAAACGACCCATCTCCCCTTAAGAAAGCAAACAGAGCACAAGGCTTAATTAAAAAATAGGCCATTATCCTAGCAAATACATTGTTTTTGTTGTTGATGTTGTTCTTGATCCCCAAGCTGCCTGGCCGAACAGCCCCAAGGTCCCGAGCAAGGCCAAGGCCATAACCGAGCGCCCCCACAGAACCCTCCCTGCCGACCACAATAAAGCCTGGGTGACCGAAGCCACTCCATGGCGGGGAGCTGAGGAGGGTGCGGAAACGCCCGGGAAACCACAGCCCCACCCAGGGCCCTGTGCCCCTCAGCAATTATGAAGAGAAAGTTGAGAGGCAAAGACATAGTTCCACCATTATATAAGTAACACCCCTTTCTTAACCTTCTCCGACATATGACGCGATTTTGAGCCTATTAGGGATACTTTAAAGCCTTTGTTACCATCAGGGGTATTTAGAAACCTTTAGTTTAGTTACTTCAACCTCTGCAGTTGTCTTTGAGTTAGCTGTGGGCAGAACACTAATTTTGGAGAGGTAATTATAAGAGTGAGAGAACTCTATTTCTTATTGCTAATCTGGCAACCTCTACGTCATATGTGCGTGAAAGGGTTAACATTAATCATCCATTACAAACCCCAATGTACTTGAATAAACTAATGAAAGCATATGGTCCTCCCGGGATTCGAACACGGGACACTACACTCAGAACATAAGCATCTAAACCATTACACCACCAACACAGTTAAAGGTTGAGTACACGATCACGATTAATATCCATTTTTCGGTTATATAGAAGTATTGATCCATTTTTCGGTTATATAGAAGTATTGATCCATTTTTCGGTTATATAGAAGTATTGATCCATTTTTCGATTATATAGAAGTATTGTGAGGCTGCATCTGGAGTATTCCGCGCAGTTCTGGTCTCCCAACTTAACCCTTTCAAGCTCCAATACGCATTTCTGTTCTGTTTCTGGCTACTATTAGACGATGTTATTCAGATTAGTAACGGTATATGGAAGTCAAAGGGTTGATTGAGATAGTATTTACCCTTTTAATACCCACAGATCCTTCCCAAGCTGCATAAAATCGTCTAATGATAGCCAAAATAAACTGATAACACGCAAGGAGCTTCAAAGGGTTAATATACGATATAGGAAAACTCGAATCCGTTCAGCGTACTTCAGCGTTATTAGTAGATTTAAATAATGATTTATATATTTTGTTTAGTTTCCTCCCTAGACCTTAAGGGGAGATTTCCACCTGGAGGATTTTTTTCTGAACCTCCTTCTCCCTCATGTTTAGCCCCATTGCTTGTGAGATTTAAAGACGCTTGCCCCATTAGTTTGGCGATTTTAAGAACCCTCGCCCCATTTCTGTCAATTTTAAGACCATTCGTGCCATTTAGGTGTCGATTTTTTCCTAGCGAGCGAAAGCGAGCCTGTAATTTAGGGGAAACCGGCCTTCGGCCGGGAAATATTCCTACCGAAAAATGTACAAATTTATCTTGAAAGGGGGGGGGGGGGAGTAATTTTAAGCTTGATGGAAGTCTAGGGAATCAACTAAAAACCTCCCCTTAATAAAAAAAACAAAAAAATACATCCCCAAGATCCCCCTTACAGATAACGTGAATTATACAACATACAGCATAAAACCAGGCTGTACAGATGATCCGGATCTAACCATGGGTACTGCATTATGTTATTCCCAGGATTATCCCGTTCAACCGGAAAAGCTTTACGTTGTTCATCCTATAAAACAAATAATGCAAAGCGTTACTACAGGTTTATGAACAAATGGCGTTATCCATTCACATGCAGGTAATTCCGTTATAGCGGATATAATTGTATTTCTTTTATTTGTTTTGTTTCCCCCATAGGTCTCCATCAAACTTAAAACAAAATAATAAATATGTAAATAAATAAAATAAAAATAACAAATAATAAACAAACAAACAAACAAACAAACAAACAAACAAACATAAACAAACACATAAATAAATAAATAAATAAATAAATAAATAAATAAATAAATAAATAAATAAGTATATATAAAATCAAGGCCTTCATTTGTGATAAATTTTGCATTTTTCGGTTCCTCCTAAATTGCTGTAAATTAGCCATGTAAGTTAGCTAACAATGAACCGTTTGTGACTGTGTTATCTAATAGTAATTACTTGTATTAGGTAGGGTACTGGGTTAGCTATAAGATCAGGTAAAGTATAACAGCTTTGAGTCATTATAGGTAAAATAGTGTGTTGCTTGGTAGTCCAGGTAAAAATAATAATGACTGGGTCTACCTTCGTTATTTTTGTCCTTCTATCTTTCTGTCCTTCTGTTCTTCCTTCTTCCTTCCTTCTTTCCACCTTTCATCCCTTCCTTCCTTCTTTATTACTTCCTTCATGCCTTCAAGCTTCCTTCCTCCATCTTTCCTTCCTCATGTCCACTTTTCTTCCTCTCTCCTCCCTTCCCTCCTTCCACACTCCATTCCTTCCATCCTTCCACACTCCCTTCCTTTCTTCCTTCCACACTCCACTCCTTCCCTTTCCACACTCCATTTCTTTCTCTCCTCCCTTCCATCCTTTCACCTCCATTCCTTTCCTCCTTCCACACTCCCTTCCGTTCCTCCTTCCACCCTCCCTTCCACCATCTCTCCCTTCCATCCTTCCACACCTCCATTCCTTTCATCCTTCCACCACTCCCTTCCACAATCCCTTCTATTCTTCCTCGCACAATTACCTCCTACACCAGTTTACATAAGGTAAACGTACCGGTGTTGTTGTATTCCCCCCCCCCCCCCCCCCCCACACACACACACTCTCACTGAGCATCGCAGCTACTTAACTAAATTACTTTCTGTTCCCGGGAGAAGTCTCGGCAAACAAGGGCAGCATCATTGGAGGGTTTAAACAAAAATATACATCTTTTTATTTTTATTAATTTTTGTATTTATTATCATTATTATTTGTTTTACATATTGCATTTATATCTCTCTCTCTCTCTCTCTCTCTCTCTCTCTCTCTCTCTCTCTCTCTCTTCTTCTTCTTCTTTTCTATCCTTTCCTTCAACTTTCCTTTTCTATCGGATATGCCATCTCTACTAGAATTAAGTCCTGACCACCTCGTAAGGTCTGTGTGGCCAGTGTATATATGTAAATCTATGTAAATCTCTATCTCTCTCGTTCTCCCTCTATTCTCCATTTCTCCTCCTCCTCTTCTTTTTCTCCTTCCCTTCCTCTTCTCTCCACCCTCTCCTCTTCCTCTTTCTCTCTCTTCTGTTGCTCCCTCTCCACTTTTACCCACCTTCTTCACCTCCTTAGCCTTATACAACCCATTTCAGAATCACTCCGAGAGGCTTTCTCAAATAATACCCCACGGGATCTCTCTTGCTCTCTCTCTCTCTCTCTCTCTCACACTCTCTCTCTCTCTCTCTCATACACGTACATCGCTCTGTCTCCCTTTCTCTCGTATATACACCTCTCTCTCTCTCTCTCTCTCTCTCTCTCTCTCTCTCTCTCTCTCTCTTGCACATACAACGCTCTGCTCTCTTTCTCTCTAATTCACATATACAACGCTCTCTTTCTCTCTCTCTCTCTCTCATGGGTCAAGGGATGAACAGCATTAATTTCACAGTTCAGTTCACAGCGTTATGGGTTCGCTTGTTGTCAGAGTTGTATCCGTCTGTGTGTGTGTGTGTGTGTGTGTGTGTGTGTGTGTGTGTGTGTGTTACTCAGTTACTTGTTCGTCAAGGGGAATCCACGCAATGCGAGCTAAGCTCATTATTATCGCGCCTCCTTAACTGGGAATGTATTGCGTGAAATGCATGTTAAGTGTTTTATGTACTGTTGGAATGGCTGTGGATGTGTGTGTAGTCTGTATTTAGCCAATTGGCGACATCAGAAACGAAGGTTTAGGGTGGATCTGTATGGTACCATTCTCACTATAGACGGTACCGTCTCGCCCGAAGGCTTAGGTAGCCATCAGCTTAGGTGAACCATATGATACACATCTCGCCTTGTACCATTTTTGCCAACCCCAGATGGGACGTCACAACGTCGTCCACTTATTCCAGGTACCTATTTACAGCTAGGTGAACTGAGGCTAACACATGAAAGGAGACAAGCCCAATAACCCCCGACCCCTCGTGTGTGAGACGAGAGCTCTACCTACTAGGCTACGGGCTGTGTGTGTGTGTGTGTGTGTGTGTGTGTGTGTGTGTGTGTGTGTGTGTGTGTGTGTGTGTGTGTAATAGAATAATCATCGGTGTATTTCGAGATGGCAGCCAAAAAAATACACAATTCCTTAACCTAACTTATCCAAAGTAGTCAACAGATTTAACTTTGGCTGCCACAAGGGCGCCTACATACCCACAGAAGGGGATTTGTTTTGACAGGAACCTCACCGGCAGGTAGAAGAGGGAGAAGGGGGTCTAGAAAAGCGACACATCTCACCTTAAGGGGAGATTTCCACTTGAGGGACTTTTTTCTTGACCCATTTCTCCCTCATGTCTAGCCCCATTGTTTTTGAGATTTTAAGACGTTTGCCCCATTAGTTTGTTGATTTTTAAGAATTTCCGCCCCATTCTGTCAATTTTAAGACCTTTCGTGCCATTTAGGTGTCGATTTTATCCTGGCGAGCGATAGCGAGCCTGTAATTTAAGAGTAATCGGCCTTCGGCCGGGACATTTTTCTACCGAAAAATTTACAAATTTATCTTGAAAGGGGATCAAGGGGGTGAAATTTTAAGATTGCTGGAGGAGTAGGAAACAAACTAGAAACCTCCCCTTAAGGGGAGATGGTTCACTTTTTGGGTGATTTTTGCATATATTCATTATTTTTTGAGTTTCCTCGCTAGACCTCCATCACATTGAAAAAAACATCCATTAGATCCCCCTTCTAGATTAATTTGTAAATTTTTCGGTAGAAAAATTTCCCGGCCTATCTTCCAACATTACAGGCTCACTATCGTTCGCCATAGAAAAAATCGACACCTAAATAGCACGAAAGGTCTAAATATTGACGAAGAAAAGGGGCGAAAAATCTTAAAATCAACTAACTAATGGGGCAAACATCTTAACATCTGAAAACTAATGGGGCTAAACATGAGGGAGAAAGTGGTCCAGAAAACCGGCCCATGTCCCCTTAAGTGATATCTATATATTTGTGCGTAAATAATGTTAGCCTATATAAACTAAGCCCACTGTTGCCTCCCCTGCCCGGAAATTTATGAAGCTTAGGAAAGATATATGGTAGCTAAAAAAGATGAATTGAGATACGCTGACGAATTGAGATACGCTGCAACCTTGAAATTAGTACACGTAGGCTGAGCGCGGACCCTCCTAATCCCGTGAACTGTGCATAATTCTGTGTACTGTGCATAATCCTGTGTACTGTGCATAATCCTGTGTACTGTGCATAATCAACATCCACGACGTGGAGGTGGATTAGAAAAATATAACATCAAATTAACCCTTTCACGCACATATGACGCAGAGGTTGCCAAGTAGCAACTAAAGGAAATAGAGTAATCCAATACTGCCCACAACTAACTCAAAGACAACTGCAGAGGTTGAAGTAACTAAACTAAAGGTTTCTAAATACCCCTGAAGGTAACAAAGGCTTTAAAGTGCAGAGGTTGAAGTAACTAAACTAAAGGTTTCTAAATACCCCTGATGGTAACAAAGGCTTAAAGTATCCCTATAGGCTCAACACAGCTAACTCAAAGACAACTGCAGAGGTTGAAGTAACTAAACTAAAGGTTTCTAAATACCCCTGATGGTAACAAAGGCTTTAAAGTATCCCCAATAGGCTCAACACAGCTAACTCAAAGACAACTGCAGAGGTTGAAGTAACTAAACTAAAGGTTTCTAAATACCCCTGATGGTAACAAAGGCTTTAAAGTATCCCCAATAGGCTCAACACAGCTAACTCAAAGACAACTGCAGAGGTTGAAGTAACTAAAACTAAAGGCTTCTAAATACCCCTGATGGTAACAAAGGCACTAAAGTATCCCCAATCAGCTCCACACAGCTAACTCAAAGACAACTGCAGAGGTTGAAGTAACTAAACTAAAGGTTTCTAAATACCCCTGATGGTAACAAAGGCTTTAAAGTATCCCCAATAGGCTCAACACAGCTAACTCAAAGACAACTGCAGAGGTTGAAGTAACTAAACTAAAGGTTTCTAAATACCCCTGATGGTAACAAAGGCTTTAAAGTATCCCCAATAGGCTCAACACAGCTAACTCAAAGACAACTGCAGAGGTTTAAGTAACTAAACTAAAGGTTTCTAAATACCCCTGATGGTAACAAAGGCTTTAAAGTATCCCCAATAGGCTCAACACAGCTAACTCAAAGACAACTGCAGAGGTTGAAGTAACTAAACTAAAGGTTTCTAAATACCCCTGATGGTAACAAAGGCTTTAAAGTATCCCCAATAGGCTCAAAGTCGCGTCATATGTCGAAGAGGGTTAATGTAAACGTCATACAATTAAGGGGGGGGGAGGCTGTGGATCCCTTTCTCTCGCTTGTTTAGCCCCATTAGTTTTGAGATTATAAGACAATCGCCCCTTTAGTTTGATGATCATAAGGCCTTTTGTGCCATTTAGGTGTCGATTTTTCCCTGGAGAGCAATAGCGAGCCTGCAATTTAGGAGAAACTGATCTTTGGCCAGGGCATTTATCTACCGAGAAATGCCCAAATTTACCTTGGGAGTATTTTTATCAGCTTCATGTATGTCTAAGGAGGAAACTGAAAAAACCATTATATAATACGAAAAATGCAGATCTTCCCTCACAAATATGCAAAAGGGAGAATGTGAAAACCATATACATATACACGTACGCACACATACACACAACATACACACAGACACATATACAGGGTGCACACACCTACATAAGAGCAAATGCGACCACAGATTAAGCACTCACTCACTGGCTTACACAAGTTGATTCACACAAACACACACACACACACAAACACACACTCTTTAGGTTACATACAAACACTTACTGGCTCACCCACACACACACACACACACACACACTCTCTTTAGGTCACATTCAAACACTTACTGGTTCACACACACACACACACACACACACACACACACACACACACACACACACACACACACACACACCCACACACACAGCCCGTAGCCTAGTAGGTAGAGCTCTCGTCTCACACACGAGGGGTCGGGGGTTCAATCCCCGGCCGGGCGGAGACAAATTGGGCTTGTCTCCTTTCATGTGTTAGCCTCAGTTCACCTAGCTGTAAATAGGTACCTGGAATAAGTGGACGACGTTGTGACGTCCCATCTGGGGTTGGCAAAATGGTACAAGGCGAGATGGGTATCATATGGTTCACCTAAGCTGATGGCTACCTAAGCCTTTGGGCGAGACGGTACCGTCTATAGTGAGAATGGTACCATACAGATCCACCCTAAGCCTTCGTTTCCGATGTCGCCAATTGGCTAAATACAGACTACACACACATCCACAGCCATTCCAACAGTACATAAAACACTTAACATGCATTTCACGCAATACATTCCCAGTTAAGGAGGCGCGATAATAATGAGCTTAGCTCGCATTGCGTGGATTCCCCTTGACGAACAGTAACTGAGTAACACACACACACACACAAACACACTCTCTTTAGGTCACATTCAAACACTTACTGGTTCACACACACACACCCTTGTATTGAGTATTGTTCACATGTGTGGGGAGGTTCCTCTCACACTGCTCTCCTAGACAAAGTTGAAAGGAAGGCCTTTCGTATCATTAACTCCCGTCCACTCACCAACTCTCTGCAATCTCTCTCTCTCCGCCGCCGCAATGTTGCATCTCTCTCGCTATTCTATCGCTACTATAATAATCAGTGTTCCTCAGAGCTATCCCAGTGCATACCACCTCCTTTACGTAGGGCACGTGGTACCCGTCTTGCAACTCAATCCCACCCCTACTCTGTGCAACTCTCCAACCCAAGAGTGAAACGTTACTCTCAAACTTTCTTCTACTCAACAGCTGAGCTCTGGAACTCTCTCCCAGAATCAGTCTTTCCCTCTTCCTATGACTTAAATTGCTTCAAACTCCGTGTGTCCAGGCATTTTGGCTCGAACGTCCCTTGATTTTGGCCCTGTCACTCTTTCAACTATGGGGGAGGCACTCGCTATAGGCAGTTATGCCTTTTGCCTCCCTCAATCACATAGAAAAAAAAAACAAAAAAAAACACACACACACACACACACACACACACACACACACACACACTCTCTTTAGCTGACATACAAACACTTACTGGTTCACACACACACACACACACACACACTCTCTTTAGCTGACATACAAACACTTACTGGTTCACACTCACACACACACACACACACACACACACTCTTTAGCTGACATACAAACACTTACTGGTTCACACACACACACACACACACACACACACACAACCACACGTAGCGAACACATCTTTATTGAGGTACTGTACAGACACGAGATATATTTAAACCTTTCAATCTGTAAAACCAAACGAACCTCTGAGATATAACAACATGTCTCGCTTGGGTTCGATACAGATTAAAATGCGTGTGCTGGTATTATGGCTCATGGCTGTACAGTCGTGCTAATAAGTGATGTGTCGGCACCGAGTATGTTTTGATCAATGATTGGTATCAGCAATGAGCTAAGCTTCCTTTCTTCACATTGAGTCAAAATATATACAAACATGTTCCTACACTTACCCACCCTATTCAACATCTGACAGGCATTAATACAGCACAAAGCAAGCCAAACGTAATGACAGCTGGAACATGAATTCTTAGCGCGACTGTACTTTAAGGACATGCACATAAGTAAAACTCCAGCAACACTCTTGGTATAGAATAAAATGATGAACGTAAAATATGTACCAAGGAACAGGGAAAAAAAAGTGTTGCATGTTTCGTGGATTATGTGTGGCCAATTAATTTATGTGGGTGAGATTGTGCAGGTGGGGGGGGGGGGCTGTGTGGTGTAATGCTGAGAGAGAGAGAGAGAGAGAGAGAGAGAGAGAGAGAGAGAGAGAGAGAGAGAGAGAGAGAGAGAGAGAGAGAGAGAACTTGATGGAGGTCTAGCGCGGAAACTAATAATACCTATAATAATAGACCACACAATATACCCTTACCCCCTTCAGTTTGATAGTGGCTTCGGAATTGGCTGTGGCATATGGAATTGACCCTTCAGATAAAAAAAAAAAAAAAAAAAAATATATATATATATATATACAGTATATATATATATATAGCCTATACAGTATATACAGTATATAAACAAAACACAAATAACTAAACAAATGACAAAAATAAATAACACATATAGGCCTATATATAAATAAATAAAATAAAGATGAATAACAATAACATGCATAACATGAAGAAAAAAATAAAATAAAATAAATATATAAACCAAAACATTAATAACTAAACAAATGAAAAAGAAAAAAGAAATAATTCATGAATAAATAAATAAATAAAATAGAGATGAATACCAACAGAACAAGAACCAAAACACGAACAAATGTAAATAAAATAAATATATAAACAAAAACATAATTAACTAAACAAATGAAAAATAAATCATTAATGCATAAATCAAGCAATCAAATAAATATGAATAATAACGCAACAAAAACCAACACACGAACCAAGTAACAGTATAGGGAGGAGGGGGGGGGGGAAACAATACATGCCCCCTGAAAACGGCCCTAGACCTAATAACAGAAACAATAACAGAAAGCAATAACTCCTGTACGGTACGGTCACTAGAAAAAAATCGCGATAGATGTTCACAATTTTCACTATATAGATTGTCTCACTTCAAACTATTTCTTAGAATATAAGTGAACAATCATTTAAGGGAGATGGTTCACTTTTTGGGCGATTTTTGCATGTATTCATAATTTGTCTAGTTTCCTCCCTAGACCTCCATCAAATTAAAACAAAAAAAAACATCCATTAGATCCCCCTTCCAGATTAATTTGTAAATTTTTTGGTACCCGAAGGCCGGTTCTTCCAACATTACAGGCTCACTATCGTTCGCCAGGGAAAAAATCGACACCTAAATAGCACGAAAGTTCTAAATATTGACGACGAAATAAAATCAACTAACTAATGGGGCAAACATCTTAACATCTGAAAACTAATAGGGCTAAGTATGAGGAAGAAAGTGGTCCAGAAAACCGGCCCATCCCCCCTTAAGGGTGGATGGGCGTACTTATTGGTTTATCTATCTATCTTTGTACCATTGTTCTAGTTTCTATCCTAGACCTCCCCCAAGACCCTCCTTCAAGATATATTTGTACATTTTTCGACAGATAAAGGCCGGTTCCTATTAAATTACAGGCTCGCCAAGATCGCCAAGAAAGAAAAAAATATACACCTAAATTGAATGAAAGGTCTTAATATTGGCAAAAAATAAAATAAACACATAAATAAATACAAATGGGGCGAAAGCTCTAAAAATAGCCAAACTAATGGGGCGAACGTAAACAAATCTCAGCACTAATAGGGTTAAACATGAAGGCGAAGGAGGTCCAGAAAAAGTAGCTATGTCGTATAACACCACCCAGAGTTTCACAGATACAATTATTCGGTTTAATTTAGTCTTCTGTTGACATTTTCGAAGACATAGTTGTCATAATACACACATTAAGGGGAGGCAGACCGTTCTTCTGAACCTCCTTCTCCCTCATGTTTTGATCCATCTTTTTAGATTATAAGACGTTCGGCCCATTAGTTTGGCAATTTTAACACTTTCCGCCCCATTTCGTTGTCAATTTTAAGACCTTTCGTGCCATTTAGGTGTCGATTATTTCCTGGCGAGCGATAGCAAGCCTGCAATTTTAAGAGGACCCGGCCTTCGGCCGAGACAGTTTTCTACCGAAAAATGTACAGATTTATGTTAAAGGGGGGTCTAGGGGGTGTTTTTCTAAGCTTGATGGAGGTCTAGCGAGAAAACTAAGGAATACTGTATATGAATAAATAGACCAAAAGAAAAAACAAAAAACAAAAAACGGTCTGTCTCCCCTTCACTATTACATCAACAATAACACCTATTCTTTGAAACCGATTTGATATCTGTGTACGAAGGAGGCAAAAGTCAAAGCTGCCTGTAACAAGTCCCCCAAGTTGAAAGATTGAAAGAGAGCCAAATTCAAGGTACGTTAGAGTTAAAATGTCTGGACACACGGAGCTTGAAGCAGTTTAAGTTATAGGATGAGGAAAAGACAGATCGAAGGAGAGAGTTCCAGAGCTTACCTGTTGAGTAGAAAGACTGGGAAATGCGGTTCACTCTCGGGTTAGAGAGTTGGACAACATATGGGTTTGAATGTGTTGAAAGACTAGTGCCCCACTCCCGTAAAGGAGGAGGTATACACTGAGAGAGATCTGAAGAACACTGATTATTGTAATAGTGGTAGATGAATGAGAGAGATGCAACATTGTGGCGTGTAGAGAGTGAGAGAGATGCAACATTGTGGCGTGTAGAGATACATTTGTAGGGAATTAGTAAGAGGAGGTGAGTTAATGAGACGAAATGCTATTGACGACCCTTTCGAGAAGTGCGGTATAGCTTGAACCTCCCCACACATGCGAACACCTTCAATTTGAAACATATTGGCTGCATAATGTAACCGGCTGACGGCCAGTTTCTCCTATAATTACAGGCTCGCTATTGCTCGCTAGGAAAACATCGACACCTAAATGGCAAGAAAGGTTCTAATATTGACAACACAATTGGGTTGAAAGGTCTTAAAATCATCAATCTAATAGGTTGAATATCTTAACATCTGAGAACTAATGGGGTTATACATGAGGCAAAAGGGAGAAATCGAGGAAGACCACGTGACTCATGGCTGAGGAAAGTCAACCATTCATGTCAGGAGTTACTTGGGGTGGACTGAATCACGGCCTGAGAACTCGCGGAAATGGAGTCGGAGGGTGAGTGTACCAATCATTATTCCATAGAACCATCCTTCCAATCATTCATTCTTCATTATATTTACATCCATCTGTCTATCCCTCCAGCCATCCAATCACTAGAGGAAGCCCTATTATCTGTGAACTCGGTGAAGCAGCCAATCAAGAGGCAGTTAGTGTAGCTTAAGCGGTGATTGGTCGCCTAACTTGTGTAGAACTTGGTGGGTATAGGTTGTAAGTGGTTTGGGAAGTGATCATATATTTGAGAGAGAGAGAGAGAGAGAGAGAGAGAGAGAGAGAGAGAGAGAGAGAGAGAGAGAGAGAGTAGAGAGAGAGAGTAGATAGATAGATAGATAATAGAGGAGAGAGAGAGAGAGAGAGAGATAGAGCGAGAGAGAAAGAGAGAGAGAGAGAAGTAGAGAGAGAGAGAGATAGATAGATAGATAGATAGAGAGAGAGAGAGAGAGAGAGAGAGAGAGAGAGAGAGAGAGAGAGAGAGAGAGAGTAGATAGATAGATAGATAGATACAGAGAGATAGATAGAGAGAGAGAGAATAGAGAGAGAGAGAGAGAGAGAGAGAGAGAGATAGATAGATAGATAGAGAGAGAGAGAGAGAGAGAGAGAGAGAGAGAGAGAGAGAGAGAGAGAGAGCGAGCGAGAGAGAACGAGATTTCTTGATACCCCTATGTCTCTGTATTATATTATTGACAAGTGTTCACAATTACCAACACAATTCGCTAAACAAAAGCTGTAATACCTACGTAATTATAGCGGCGACAACCTGCCAGCTCAGAACAAACAGACTATAATTTGTTTCCACCTGCCAGAACTCTCATCAGCAAGCAAAAGATTCACAATTAAGGGGGTACTGCTTGGTTTTTGGTCTATATATATATATATATATATATATATATATATATATATATATGTATATATTTTACATTTAGTTTCCGCGCTAGACCTCCATCAAGCTTAAAGAAACACCCCCTAGACCCCCCTTCAAGATAAATTTGTACATTTTTCGATAGAAAAATGTCCCGGCCGAAGGCCGATTCCTCTTTAAATTACAGGCTCGCTATCGCTCGCCAGGAACAAATCGTTACCTAAATGGCACGAAAGGTCTTAAAATTGACAACGAAATTGGGCGTAAGATATTACAATCGCCAAACTAATGGAAGGAACGTCTTAAAATCTCAAAACTAATATGCTAAACACGAGGGAGAAGGAGGTCCATCAAAAGCGAGTAGTACCCCAATTAAGCCAGACACTAAGGTAAACAAGTAAACAAACAAAGAAGAGGAAAACAAATAACACACACACTCACACACAGGCAAAGCACTCCACAAGAAAGAAAAACACAATGAAAACACAAAATCCCCGAGAAAGAAATTTGAATATTGCAGAAAAAAATGATCTCGGGTTGAAAACATAACATGGAGGGCTTCCGAAACTGTTGGTTGTGGAAGAAAAGAACAGCAGAACACAAACATACACATACTAACTGAAGCACACACACACACACACACACACACACACACACACACACACACACACACACGCACCCAGATGTGCTGGAAAATGAGAAAAGGAACACCTTGAGATGGTTCGGCCATGTGGCACGTATGGGAAGCGAGAGAGTGTACGGAAGTGAAGTGGAAGGACAGAGAGGGAGAGGTAAACCGAGAGAGAGGTGGAAGGATGGAGTTAAGAAGTATATACAAGAAAACGGTGCTGGAAGGGAGGAAGGACGTCGACTGACTGGGGAAAGAGGTGCATGGGGTGATTCATTCGTGACCACCCCTTTAGAGATCGCGGCGTCCGGCAATAGATAGATAGATAGATAGATAGACGTTCATTAGCCTACTAGAGTTAAATACAATAGACTGACAATAACAAAAACAATCCATTAAATATAAAGACACGCATAAAGACAAGAATTAGCGAGTCAGTAATTCAGACATACGAGCATAAGGTTGGCTTGGTCGTCGGAACGTAAAACACAAGACACGGGCATTGCCTGTTAAGGGCGGAGGGTTCACTTTTTGGTCGATTTTTGCATTTATTTATTATTCAAGTTTCCTCCGTAGACCTCCATCAAACTTAAAATAACAATCCCGATATCCCCCTTCAAGATGTATTTGTACATTTTTCGGTAGAAATTTTTTCCGGCCAAAGGCCGGTTCCTCCTAAATTACAGGCTCGCTATCGCTCGCCAGGAAAAAATCGACACCTAAATGACAGGAAAAATCTTAATATTGACATAGAAAAGGAGCGAAAGGTCTTAACGTCGCCAAACTAATGGGCCGAACGTCTTATAATCTGAAAAATAATGGGACTAAGCATGAGGAAGAAGGGGGACAAGGAAAACGACCCATCTCCCCTTTATGCAAAATGAACCGGGTCAAGAGGAAAGCGGAGACAATAAAAAAAGGAAGAGTAGAAAAGCGAGAAGACTGGAGAATGAGGAAAACAAACACAATTTAGACATAGCTAAAATTGGGGCAGGGAGTTATTTTGATTTTTTGATTTTTTTTCATAGCAGGCGCAAACACACATACAGACAAGTCCACACACATACTGTACATACACACACACACACACAAACACATCCATACACACAAACACACACACACACACACACACACATCCATACACACACACACATAAAAAAACCACACACACATAAAAAAAACACACACACAAGCACATCCATATACACATCCACACACACACATAAAAAAACACACACAAACACACACACATCCACACACAAAACACCCACACACACACACTGATTGATCCCCAAATCACATTACTGGAACGAAGTCTAAAGTAAAAATCCTTGAGGAAGATAAATGATTCCTTGGCTGTCGTTCAGCGGGACAAGCTTTTTGTTAGCTTTGACTTAAGGGGGTAGTGCTTGGTTTTTGGTCTATTATTTATATATTTATTTATTTTTGAGTTTCCTTGCTAGACCTCCATCAAGCTTAGAAAAACACCCCCTAGATCCCCTTTCAAGATAAATTTGTACATTTTTCGGTAGAAAAATGTCCCGGCCGAAGGCCGATTCCTCTTATAAGTACAGGCTCGCTAACGCTCGCCAGGAGAAAATCGACACCTGAATGGCACGATAGATCTTAAAATTGATAACGAAACGGAGCTAAAGGTGTTAAAATCGACAAACTAATGGGCCGAACGTCTTAAAATCTCAAAACTAATATGCTAAACATGAGGGAGAAGGGGGTCCAGAAAAAGCGAGTACTACCCCCTTAAATTCAACTCTCCTCTCACATCTTCAATCACACTTTTTGTAACCAGGAGTAATGTATTTGTATCCTCTATCTATCTATCTATCTATCTATTTGTCTCCCTCTCTCTCTCTCTCTCTCTCTCTTTATGTCTGTTTGTTTGTCTGTCTGTCTGTATGTATTCATGTATCTATCTATCTACCTATCTATCTATCTATCTATCTATCTATCTATCTATCTATCTATCTATCTATCTATCTATCTATCTATCTATCTATATATATATATATATATATATATATATATATATATATATATATATATATATATCCATCTATCTATCTCTCTATCTTTGGCAATACAATATTATTTTCTCTTCGTATTTTCACCAAGTCCAATCTGCAGTTTTATTGTCTAAATTTTTTTTTATTTTTTTTTGTTTTTTTATAAAGCTTGAGGAAATTAATTATATACATATATATATATAAATAAATGATTGGCTTCTTATCCCAGTAGGTATAGCTCATGCCTTTCGAATATAAACAAAAACAGATACACTTGACTCTATTTCCAACAACATTTCCCCGATCAGAACATGTAAAACCTGATTCCGATATAATGGTAATCCAACAATTCAATCAGTAGACCATTTCCATCAGTGGCTATGAACCCGAGCACACTCAACACATATATAGGTAAAGGGGAGGTTTGACCGAAGCCGCTCCCAGGCGAGGGGCTGAGGTTGGTTCGGAAACACCCAGGACACCAAAGCCCCACCCAGGGCCCTGTGAACCTTAAGAATTATGAAGGGAACATTGAGGGGCAAAGGGAAATGTGACGCTTTGGCTCCCAATCTAGAGTGGCAAATCCACGGAAGAGACACCGCCACTTGAGATCTAGACAATATATAAACGAAAGGAACAGTCAGAGAAATCTATGAGTAGCCTATGGCAGATAATGCTCAACTCTCACTCTGATAGACCAATCGTCTGTGGTAGTAGAAAGGGTTAAGTGAGATAGATCGAAGCCTGTTAATTGCTGGAGGCCCTTTAATACTGAATAAAGTTGTCTAATAGTAGCCATAATAAAGTTGTCTAATAGTAGCCATAATAAAGTTGTCTAATAGTAGCCATAATAAAGTTGTCTAATAGTAGCCATAATAAAGTTGACAGGACGGTTTAATAACTCTATTAACGCTAATAGTATTATAGTGTACAAACTGAACCAGTTGATGAATGACACCAGGTTGTAAAGCCGTACAAAGCCGATTATTGCCACTCGCTCTAGGTCTCTCTCTCTCTCTCTCTCTCGATTATGAAAATCATCATTCAACATTAACCCCTTTATCTCTCTACCTATCTCTCCGACCATTACGGATACTTTGTTCTGAAATATGTGTTAATTATATATATATATATTAATCTTTGCCATATATAACTGCAGACTTAGTAAATCCATTGTTTCCAAGAACTATAGTCGGTGTTAATAGAGTATATTTCCTCCCAGGTGAAAAAGATAAACAAATAATAACTCCATCCATCTATCCATCAATTCACCCAACCATCCATCCTTTAACCCCCCCCCCCCCCCCCCCCCTCAGGCCCGATACCCGCTTTTCAATTTCCCCATCCCCTTTCCACAACTCCCCCTCCGCAGCAGATTAGCATAGCATTAATTTAGTATGCATGGTCCCTCAGGATTTGTACGGGCAGGTTTTCAGTCTGTACAATGCTGAGGGCACCACCACATTTTTTTTTTTTTTTTCGGATGTACGAGTCCGGCTGGGAGTATATATATATATATATATATATATATATATATATATATATATATATACTGCCGTGGTGTAGTTGATTAAAGCGTCGGCTATCGTTCTGACGGTCGGCGGGTCGAACCCCACTGAGAGATTAGAAACATATATATATATATATATATATATATATATATATATATATTATTTGGGTGTGTGACCCATCTACCTACTAAATAATTATCGATTAAATATATCTAAACCTCATGTGTAAGAGATCATATTTAGGTAACAAAGTAACAATATGAGGAACAATATAAAATTGATACACAGAAAAGACAAACACGATGGAAATTGAAACACGTACTCGAATGCCATTAGCGAAGATAATAAAAGGAGGGAGGAGGGAATAATCTGTCTCTCTCTCTCTCTCTCCGTAATATCCTCCGTATTTCCGAGTTTTACCGTTCCATCCCAAGACTTGCCTTTCCTATTCACTATCCCCCCCCCCCCCCCCCCCCACACACACGCACAATATACACACACTAACATACACGATCAATTCACACATATGTATACACAAACACAGACATAAACAGTACATGCACACCTAGTACAGTACATACATACACTGCACAGAAACGTACACACGGCACATACACCCAAACACTCTGTCAAACACACATGCACTTCCCCCCCCCCCCCCCTCTCTCTCTCTCTCTCTCTCAAAGATGGCTAACAGGTAGACAACGAGTGGCAATCAATGGTGTTTCTTCTGAGTGGACTTCAGTTACTTTTGGAGTTCCACAGGGATCTGTCCTTGGCCCACTTCTGTTTACTATATATATGTCAATTACATCGATATTGGCCTGTTGAGTGTGATCTCCGAGTTTGCAGATGACATAAAGCTTGGAATGAATGTGAAAGACCCCAAAAGGGGTTGAACAGCTCAGGATGGACCCCAACAGACTGGGTGAATGGTCAGAGACATGGCAGATGCCTCTAAACTTGGAAAAGTGTAAGGTGATACATATTGGCCAAGCAAACCCCAATTCAGGCTATTCACTATTGGGAATGCCTCTGGAAGTGACTGACTTGGAAAAGGATTTGGGTGTTCTGATTAGCAGTGACTTAAAGTTTTCCAAGCAGTGCATTGAAGTAGAGAAGAAAGCTCAGAAATTATTGGGCTATATTAGAGGCAAATTAAGTATAGAAATAAGGAAATAGTCCTCACACTTTACAACGCTCTAATACAGCCTCTCCTGGAGTATGCTGTTCAATTCTGGTCTCCAGCACTCAGGAAAGATATAGAGCGACTGGAAAGAGTACAAGCTAGGGCTATAAAACTTATTCCATCGCTTAGAAGAATAGCTATGAGGACCGGTTGAGACCTCTTGATCTCTTCCCGTTGGAGACCCGCAGACTACGAGGTCAGCTCATTGAAGTTTTTAAAATACTTAATGGGTTTGACAATGTGGATTATAGCAAAATGTTTAGCCTTAATATGAATACAACACGCAACCATGGCTGGAAATTAGAATTGAAAAGGTTCAGCACTAGTATCTGTGGACACTTTTTCACATATAATATCTGTTCTACCTGGAACAAACTTCCCTCCGAAGTTGTAAATAGTTCTTCAGTTGAGCAGTTCAAGAAGAGAGTAGATAGTATTTTGCACACCCTGTAGAGAGGGTAGTGCACTAAACAATCTCTCTTCTTCCACTTCGAGTATCTCCTCGGAATGGACCGCAAGGTCTCCGAGATGCTGACTATTCCTTGTAACTCCTTGTAACACACACTCTCTCTCTCTCTCACACACACACACACACAGCCACACACATACACTATCGGCATGACTGTTATAGTGTCAATTGGATACAGGCACCTACCTCTCTCTCTCTCTCTCTCTCTCTCTCTCCTTATCGCTACTTACTGGACACATCTATAACTACTATGTCTCTATATCATATATATAAGTTCCATGTTTTCATAAGTAACAAGTTATACGAGGACATGCCAATTTACCATCAGCTGGATATAAACAGATTATAGGCACTGTCCCTCACAACATAATATTGAACGTGGGAGTATTTATTCATAGGATGCTAATACATTAAAGGGGGGATGCTTCACTTTTTGGTCGATTTGTTTTCATTTACTGTATTAATTATTGGTCTAGTTTCCTCCCTAGACCTCCATCAAACTTAATAAAACATCAATTAGATCCACCTTCTAGGTTAATTTGTACATTTTTCGGTAGAAAAATCTCCCGGCCAAAAGCCGATTTCTTCCAAAATTACAGGCTCACTATCGTTCGCCAGGAAAAAATATCGACTCACAAATAGCACGAATGGTCTTAATATTGACAACGAAATGATGCGAAAGGTCTTAAAATCGACAAACTAATGGACCCAACGTCTTTTAATCTGAACACTAATAGGGCTAAACATGAGGAAGAAGGGAGACCAGAAAAACGGCCCATCTCCCCTTAAAAGCAGCCAGGTTATATTTTGTAGCGTTGTTATGGTAATGTACTGAAGTGGTGCAGCACATATTCCATCCCTGTAATATATTCCCATTGACAAGGCAGAGTTTGAACCCGGATTATCAGTCCAATAGCAAGACCATTCCACCACTCCTACCACATATTTATTACTCTCTCTCTCTCTCTCTCTATATATATATATATATATATATATATATATATATATATATATATATATATATAAAGTGGTGAGATAGGATACATATTTTACAGCAGCAGCAATCAGGAAAGCTCTTTGATATAAAAAACAAAATAAAAGCATGTTACTTTCTTATTTTTGTTCGGTGTAGTACAACTAATCCTCTGAAATAGTTTGGCAAAAGTTTTAAGCCGATATTGACGAGGAAAATGTTCGGATGTGTGTTTGTGGAGAGAGAGAGAGAGAGAGAGAAAGAGAGAGAGAGAGAGTGTGAGAGTGAGAGAGCTATAATGAGTGATTTTTTGTTTTCACTTTGACCAGCATCATATGTATCCTAATGTTTAAATATAAAAGTGATAGATAGAGAGAGAGAGAGAGAGAGAGAGAGAGAGAGAGAGAGAGAGAGAGAGAGAGAGAGAGAGAGTATATAGGAGCCAGCGTGATCTACTTTGAAAGGTCTACTCCAACGACCTCGTAAACCTAGTTCCAGAATCGTATGCCTGTGCGGATGACCTTAAGGAGGTAGAGCTTTTTTTTTGGTCTATATATTTGTATATATATATATATATATATATATATATATATATATATATATATATATACTGTATATACGAGTTTCCTCAACAGACATCCATTAAGGTTTTGAAAACACCCCCTAGACCCCTTTTGAAAACACCCCCCTGACCCCCTTTTTGAAAACACCCCCTAGACCCCCTTTTGAAAACACCCCCTAGACCCCCTTTTGAAAACACCCCCTAGACCCCCTTTTGAAAACACCCCCTAGACCCCTTTTTGAAAACACCCCCTAGGCCCCCTTTCAAGATAGAATTGTAAATTTTTCGGAAGAAAAATATCCTGGCCGGAGGCCGATCCCTTCTACAATTACAAGCTCGCTTTCGTTCGCCAGGAAAAAATCGACACCTATATAGCACGAATAGTGTAAATATTGAAAAAAATTAGGCGAAAGGTCTCAACATTGCCAAACTAACGGAACGCACATCAAAAATTCTCAAAACTAATTTCCTTAACATGAAGAAAAAGGGTGACCAGAAAAACGACCCATCTCCCCCTTAACAATCAAATACAAATCAAAAGAGTGGGACAAAACCTACCAACGGTTCTCAAGCATTACATTCTGAAGCAGATCTGGCAAGGTCCCTATCGCCTAAAAAAAAAAAAAAAAAAAAAAAAAAAAAAAAAAAACACACACACACACACCCACCCACACACAGACACACACACACATACATATACACACCCACCCACTCTCACACACACACACACCCACCCACACACAGACACACACACACACATACATATACACACCCACCCACTCTCACACACACACACAATGGAAATATCAAGACATTATAATCTATCGGAAGAGATTGGATTAATTCTGGGGGATACCGTTACTCAAAGTGAACTCTATGGAGATATTTTGAGTGAAGTTTGAGTCTATGATGGCATTAGCTTCCAAATGTCTAGACTGGAATAAATGAACATCCAAAATAACTAGATATATATATATATATATATATATATATATATATATATATATATATATATATATATATATATATATATATATATATATATATATATATATATATATATATATATTCTGTATATATATATATATATGCACCCACACGTGTGGTGTATATCTAATTTTTAAATCTTTAAGCATAAGCCTCAAGTATTTCTATTTTGAAATATATATTTATGGGTTTTCCGCGTAGAGTATTATATCAACAGTGACTGATCGAGTGGTGGGAGTACACTATATCCATGATGATAGAGTGGTGAGCTATGTACCCACTGGAGATCATGGCAGGTAATACTTTCGTTCCCACCGGATGTACCGTACCCAGTTCTAGATACAAAATACTGAAGTTTATTTATTGTTTTGACCCAGTGGTAGCATAGCGGCAAGAGGACTGATATTTAAACCCTGTATAGTAGCCTATATATAATTTGCCTAGGTTCGGATCTAAGGAAGAGGGTTACATTTTATACCACACTTGGACCCCCCCTCCCCCCCCCCCCCCCCACACACACACAACACCGACAATACACCCACCTTGTTTCGCTGCCGATTTCCAAGTTCATCCTGTAAATATTAAGACTGGCTGGCCTCTGCTAATTGTCGATATGAAAGAGACACAAACATATGTACGCTGTAAATAGACAATCACATTCACACACACAGACACACACACACAGAGACACACATACACACACACAGAGCAACAAAAAAAAAAAAAAAAAAAAAAACACACACACATATACAGACACTCACACACATACACACACACACACATTCACACAGACATACACATACACACGTCGTTATTCTTTCATTGTTATTTGGTTCAAACAGACGCTTTTAATTCATTACATAATTACATCCTCCCTCGCTCTCTCTCTCTCTCTCAGTATTTTGCTACCACTCTCTCTCTCTCTCTCTCTCTTTCTTTCTTTATTTCTTTCTTTCTTTATTTCACTCTCTCTCTCTCTCTCTCTCTCTGTCATTGAGTTTGTGTATCTTTAAAGAATGTAGTTCGTCTCAAATATTGTCGGTACGAGTGAACGCCATTCTTTGTTAGAGGTGTGTGTTTCTCTTCTTCTTCTTCTTCTTCCCTTTCCCTCTCCTTCTGTCTCTCTCACTCACTCACACACACACACACACACACACTCTCTCTCTCTCTCTCTCTCTCAAGAGGTAAATATGCTCGTGTTGCAAATGGCAACGTAAATTGTATTATATTGCCAACTGTAATTTTAACTGGCTTATTGCATCACTGGAAGACATTGTATCAAATTGTTTTATAGTCACTAACTCTTAAGACTTTCATTATAATATATTGTTTAACCCTTTCAAGCTCCAATACGCGTTTCTGTTCTGTTTTCTGGCTACTATTAGACGATTGTATTCAGATTAGTAACATTATATGAAAGTCAAGGGGTTGATTGAGATAGTATTTACCCTTTTAATTATCCACAGATCCTTCCTAAGCTGCACACAATCGTCTAATGATAGCCAAAATAAACTGCTAAAACTATACACATATTATATATATTAGCTTTGGCTATGTTCATTTATGTTAGCCAAGGTAGCCTCTATCTAAACATAGCCCAACCTAGAACCTGATCTAACCCAAATAAACTAAACCTAACTGCTGGAGGCCTTGTCAAGCTAAATCAAATCCTCTAATAGTAGCCACAATACAATTAAAAAGACGTCGCCGGTACAGAAGGGGTTAACATACTGTATACACTCTTATTAAATTATCAAATGGCTTCAATTACAATTACCAGATAAATCCACGGAACTTTTTTTAATCTTTCTCTCCTTTTCTCTATTTCTCTGGCTTGTATCCATTCGGCCCCATTCAGCCAACTATTTTAAGACGTTTATCCCAATCCAGGTGTCGAATTCTTCCTGGCGAACGATAGCAAGCCAGCATTGTATGGGGAAATCCGGCTTCGCCGGAGAATTTTTTCCATCGAAAAATTTACACATTTAGCTTGCTGTCAAAACGAAAATATATTGACACCTGAATGGGGGTAAACGTCTTAAAACAGTACGCTGAATAGGGCCGAATGGATACAAGCCAAAGAGAGAGGGAGAGAAATAGAAAAAAAAGCGAGGTGGGCTCCTTTTAATTCAATTATCAGAGGCTTCAGGTTCGATTCCCAGATAAATCCACGGAGCGGCTTCAAACATTTCACCATTTCCAACATTGCCGAACTGGTACTCGTGAGCTTTGTCAATTTAATTCAAATTTATATTTTTATTATATTTATAGTTTCCTCCATAGACCTCCATCAACCTTTAAAAAAAAAAAACACACACACACACACACACACACACCCCAAGACCCTCCTTCAAGATAAAATTGTACATTTTTCGATAGAAAAATGTCTAGGCCGAAGGCCGCTTCCTCTTAAAATACAGGCACGCTATCGCTTGCCAGGTAAGAATCGACACCTAAATGATACAAACAGTCTTAATAATGACAATGAAATGGGGCGAAAGGTCATCAAATCGCCAAACTAATCGGGCAAACGTCACTAAATTCGAAACCTAATGGGGCTAAACATGAGGAAGAAGGAGGAGCCAGACAAACTCCCCATCTCCCCTTAATGCCGTCTATGGGGGTTGGTAATACTGGCTCGGGTCCAGTTGTTGTACTACTATAGACTATATCTCTTTAATCTGGCGCCCCTTCTCCCTCATGATTAGCCCCATTAGTTATGAGATTTTAAGACGTTTACCTCATTAGTTTGACGATTTCAAAACCTTTCGCTCCATTTTTGTGTCAGTATTAAGACTTTTCGTGCCATTTAGGTGTCGAATTTTTCCTGGCGAGCGGTAGCGAGCCTCTAATTTCAAAACGAAACGGCCTTCGGCCGCGACATGTTTCTACCGAAAAATGCACAAATTAATCACCACTGGTTGCTGTCTACAAATTCACCGCTAGTAAATTCGTAGCGATGCATCTTCACTCATTGTATCCGCGAGAGAGAGAGAGAGAGAGAGAGAGAGAGAGAGAGAGTGTGTGAGAGAGAGAGAGAGAGAGAGAGAGTAAAAGCGTGAGAGAGAGAGAGAGAGATAGTGTGTGTTTGGATTCTGAAAGCCGTTTTCTTTTCTCTTCTCCCGGTATCCCCCCAGCTGTCATCTCCTGTCAGGCAGCTGTCTCTTTCTCTCGAACCTTTCTGCCTTGTACTCTGTGTCTCTCTCTCTCTCTCTCTCTCTCTCTCTCTCTCTCTCTCTCTCTCTCTTGTAGAATGGGCTCCCTCAATTATGTTATAGACGGCAGCACCGTTTATTCCTTTAAACATCGCCTAGACAAGCACATCGCCTAAAGGGAGCTCAAATGGTATTGCACAGCATAATTTATTGGTTCGGCTCAATGGTTTAAGAAGGGGTTTAATTTGCTCTCTAAACCTCTATCAAACTTAATAAAACACCCACAAGACCTCCCGATGATATAAATTTGTACATTTTTCGGTAGAAAAATTTCTCGGCCGAAGGCCGATTCCTCTTCAAATACAGGCTTGCTATCGCTCGCCAGGAAAAATTCGACACCTAAATGGCACGAAAGGTCTTATTATTGGCAAAGAAATGGGGTAAAAGGTCTGAAAATCGCCAAACTAATGGGGCGAATGTCTTGAAATCTCATAACTAATAGAGCTAAACACGAGGGAGGAAGAGGACTCGAAAAACCAACTGCCTCCCCTTAAACCCGGGACTGATTGCGTTTGTAAATTAATTAATTACTTTTTTCTCAGATACATGGAGGATCACTTGTAACTATGTTATGATCTTAACACAAATTGTCCCATACTAACAACTCCTAACCCTGCCAAGGATATTGGTCTTAGGGCAGTACTTCCCTTTCCAATTTTCCCTTACCCACTCTGAACCACTGTTGGACACTTTGAACAGCAGTGACTTAGAGGGCAAGCAACCTCGAGGGGTCGCCAAATCTGTTGCTGCTTGACTTCCTTTGTATTCATTTGTATACACACACACACACACACACACACATACACAGCACACAAAGCAAAGTTAGATAATTGTAACTCAGGAAGCGGAGCAATACGAGCCTAAAAAACTTAACTTCTGTATACTACAATTAGGTAAATACAATTAGGTAAATACACACACACACACACACTGACCTCACACACACACACACACACTGACCTCACACACACACACACACACACACTGACCTCACACACACACACACACACACACTGACCTCACACCTCAACCATTACCCAAATAATTCCCGGGTACACCTAGTCATCCAATATAGCCGATAATTTCTGATATGCTATATTTTATCAAGTTACTTCGCTATATTTATCAGTTGCTTACAAAGTCTACACGATTTCTTTATGTAACAATATCAAATTGAAAAACACGCACGCACGCACACACAAACACATTATAGCATACTGTACAAACACGCTCTCTCTCTCTCT
This sequence comes from Paralithodes platypus, assembly GCA_032716605.1. Taxonomy (NCBI): domain Eukaryota; kingdom Metazoa; phylum Arthropoda; class Malacostraca; order Decapoda; family Lithodidae; genus Paralithodes; species Paralithodes platypus. The sequence continues at coordinate 5,117,073 of CM064546.1, read as the reverse complement.
CTCTCTTCTATCCTTTCCTTCAACTTTCCTTTTCTATCGGATATTCCATTTCTACTAGAATTAAGTCCTGACCACCTCGTTTGGATCGTAAGGTCTGTGTGGCCAGTGTATCTATGTAAATCTATATAAATCTCTCTCTGTCTCTCTCTCTTAATTTGTATCTTTTCCTTCAACTTTCCTTTTCTACCCGGATATGCCATCTCTACTAGAATTAAGTCCTGACCACCTCGTTTGGATCGTAAGGTCTGTGTGGCCAGTGTATCTATGTAAATCTATATACATCTCTCTCTCTCTCTCTCTCTCTCTCTCTCTCTCTCTCTCTCTCTCTCTCTCTCTCTCTCTCTCTCTCTCTCTCTCTCTCTCTCTCTCCAAGCTGCCACCTCTTTCACCTTTCTCAACATTGTCCTGATTTTATTTTCGTTTCACCCTTTTTCTTATAGTTTGGAGAAAGGTTTGAGTATCAGCCTGGTTTTGACAGAGAGGAGAGGTTCAACAGTGGAGGATATTGTTGACTGTGCCTTAGGTGAAATTTTGTTCGAGGTAGAAAGGAAAATATATAACAATAATAAATAATGATAATAATACTAATGATAATAATAATGATAATATAACAATAATAATAAAGTTAACAATAATAAAAATAATAATACTAATAATAATAATAATAATAATAATATAAAATTATGATAATAATAATAATAATAATAATAATAATAATAATAACTATCAATATCAAGAACATGATTAACTACTAAAATAACATTACTAATGATTACAATAATAAAACATGACTTGAACCAGACAACACTGCAACAAAAGCTAGTTTACTGTAATTGATAAAAACAAAAACGATAAAAAAAAAAATCCCCTCCCGTTCACTACTCTATGAAGACACTCTATATAGAGACAAATGTAGTCAACCTAAAACAATTGCCAGCGAATATATTTCTTCTGGAGTACAGTCGGCCTAATAAGTCATGTAGTGTTCCATGTCATCTCAACCAGTAGACCATTTCAACCAGTAGCTCTCAACCAGTGCCAAATTAACCCAGATCAACCAAACCAGTGCCAAAATATAGTACTAACATAACCTAACATAACCTAACATAACCTAACCTAACCGTATTGGTTGATTTGGTACTGGTTGAGAGCTACTGGTTGAAATGGTCTACTGGTTGAGTTGACCGGTCACCGTCATGTATCGCCACCAATATGTTGATCAATAATTGGCATCAGCAATATTTACACATGATTTCTTCTTTTCGAGTGAGAGATATACCAAAATGTTCCTACACTTACTCACCCAGCTATTCAACATCTGACAAACATTAATACAGCACAGAGCGAACCAACCGTAATGACAGCTGAGACATGACTTGTTAGCGCTACTGAACACACCAGCTGGCGATGGTCTTAAGCAGAGATCTCCACTTAAGGGATTTTTTTCTTGACCCCTTTCTCCCTCATGTTTAGCCCCATTCCTTTTGATATTATAAAACGTTTGCCCCATTAGTTTAGCGATTTTAAGAACTTTCACCCCATATTAAGACCTTTCGTGCCATTCAGGTGTCAATTTTATCCTGGCGAGCGATAGCGAGCCTGTAATTTAAGAGGAACCGGCCTTCGGCCGGGAAATTTTTCTACCGAAAAATGTACAAATATATCTTGAAAGGCACTCAAGGGGGTGTAATTTTAAGCTTGATGGAGGTCTAGGGAACAAACTAAATACCTCCCCTTAAAAGGATAACTCATCAACTGTTGCTTCTAAATAATGGGCACATAATCTGAAGGGGAGGTCTCCACTTGAGGGATTTTTTTCTGGACCCCTTTCTCCCTCATGTTTAGCCCCATTGATTTTGAGATTTTAAGACGTTCGCCCTAGTAGTTTGGACATTTTAAGACACTTTGCCCCATTTCTGTCAATTTTAAGACCTTTCGTGCCATTAAGGTGTCGATTTTTTCCTGGCGAGCGATAGCGAGCCTGTAATTTAAGAGCAACCGGCCTCCGGCCGGGACATTTTTCTACCGAAAAATGTACAAATTTATCTTGAAAGGGGCTCTAGGGGGTGTAATTTTAAGCTTGATGAAAACGTAGGGAACAAACTAAATACCTCCCCTTAAGGGAAGGTATTTAGTTTGTTCCCTAGACCTCCATCAAGCTTAAAATTACACGCGCTTGAGTCCCTTTCAAGGTAAATTTGTACATTTTTCGGTAGAAAAATGTCCCGGCCGAAGGCCGATTCCTCTTAAATTACAGGCTCGCTATCGCTCGCCAGGATAAAATCGACACCTGAATGGCACGAAAGGTCTTAATATGGGGTGAAAGTTCTTACAATCGCTAAACTAATGGAGCAAACATTTTATAATCTCAAAAGCAATGGGGCTAAACATGAGGGAGAAAGGGGTCAAGAAAAAATCCCTCAAGTGGAGATCTGCCCTTAATCCTGTATGGCATATATCGTCAACAGTGGCCAGTTTTCATTGGTAAGGAACTATAGTCCATTCATGACAGGTAGGCCAGAATTTGTAACCCCTAAACTCTGTAACTCAGAAAAGGGTTAGAGCAAATGGGCTGTACAATTCCTCTTGTATGCCGTGGCTGACTCTTCCCCAATGGTACAAACATTAAAGTAGCTCGATTACTCAAGCCGTTTATGAGTTATGGAAGTTAGTGGTAATTATTATTGGCCTAATTATTATTGGTAATTATTAGTGGTTATTATTATCTCAAATGAACAGTTTATAGTGTTATATATATTAGTATGCTATGGATGTTTCAAACTATGTAATTGTAAGCTAATTACAACATAAAGCTCATCAAATATGGCGAGCTACGTAGAGATTATATGTGCCTATAGTGCATGTCTATGTGTGAGTGTGTCTGTCTGTCTGTCTCTCTCTCTCTCTCTCTCTCTCTCTCTCTCTCTCTCTCTCTGTGCTACTACTGAAATAAACTGGAAGCTAGTCAAATATAGCCCATAACTTGTGTGGCTGATTTATTTTGGCTAGTCAAAGGCTAATAACTTAGCAGACATTAACATAAATACAATATTGTAATGTGGAAGACAGGGTAACAGAGCGAGAGAGAGAGAGAGAGAGAGAGAGAGAGAGAGAGAGAGAGAGAGAATGTATATCTATCAACATTATCTATCTATCTATCTATCTCTCTCTCTCTCTCTCTCTCTCTCTCTCTCTCTCTCTCTCTCTATCTATCTATCTATATATATATATATATATATATATATATATACAATATAATTCCAGACACAAACACTCCCACACACTTCTCTCCTCCAGTCTTCCCAACAACCTCAACAAAACAACGGTTCTTTATCCCTTATCCCCTCTTTCCTCTTCCCCTCCCCCTCAATCGCCCCCCCTAAGTAGACCACTCCCCTCATTAACCCCCCCATACCCCCACTCACCCCCGTCCAACCCCCTTATTGGAGGAAGGCTTTATGGGCCGTAGTGGTCTCGTGACTCTCAGTGTGTGTGTGTGTGTGTGTGTGTGTGTGTGTGTGTGTATTCATGGTGAGTGTCTACAGAGCATATGTATTTGTTGATGTGTGTGTGATTTTACTCTCAAGTGTTGCGTATATATACATGTGTGTAACCTACGTAAAGATTGTTATTACATTGACAGTATTAATTTGTAATATTGTGATATTATACTAAAAGTTTATGTATTAGCATATCATGTAGTAGGCAGAATTAAGTACACAAAGTACAAACATGGACTGTAATTATACAGTATATCTCTCCAACTCTCCCAAGGTGAAATATGAATACTAAATAGGCCTTCTGCAGACTTCCATTGTTCTTATGTTCCTCTTATGTACTCCAACACGTCTTGCACTCGGGTGTGAGGGAGAGGGTATAGGTGTAAGAGTGTGTAAGAGTGTGTGGGAGTGGGGTTGGGGTGGGGGAGAATTTCTAGACCCCCTTCCCAGTCATTTTTAGCCCCATTAGTTTGGAGATTTTAAGACATTCGCCCCATTACTTTGGCGATTATCAGACCTCTTGGGCCATTTAGGTGTTGATTTTTTTCCTGGCGAGCGATAACAAGAGGAACCGAACTTTGGCCAGGGCCTTTTTCTACCGGGTCGGTTGGGGCGGGTAGGTGTCTGGGTGGGGTGGGGAAGGGGGGGGGGGGAGGGGGGTTATTAAGGGTACTTTTTTAAGCTTGATGGAGTTCTAGGGAGGACACTAACACAAAAGACTTACTAAGTAAAGGATTAAATGCAAGTTTCTCTATATTATGAAGGCATACTATAAGTGGCAGACTATTGCGTCTATTAACCCCTTCACTACCGGCGACGTCTTTTTTATGTTTATTCTGGTTGCTATTAGACTACTTTATTCAGTTATAATGGGCCTCCAGCAATTACCAGGTTTCGAGCTATCTTACTTAACTCTTTTCATTACCACAGGTCCTTGTTAAACTGCCCCAAAATCGTCTAAATATAGCTAGAATAAAATTGAAAAGACATCACCGGTAGAGAAGAGGTTAATATGTGTCTCGTAAAAGGATATACTAATCCATTTGACGAAGGTATTCATGGCGTGCAATGCTTATTATTCTTTATTTGTATTGTTGGTATGGATCAGGCACTCAAATAACTTAATTTTCCGGCCATTCACCTCATATTTATCCCAACCCAATTCGGACAATGCCAATTACCGCTTTTTACCCATATTCTAGTTCCCTGTTCTTGCTCTGTCTTGAGTCGGCCACCCCCAAGAAAAAATAAATAAATAAAAACAATAGAATAAAATAGAAAATAAAAATAGGAAAAGTGGGGATTGGGCCTGAGCAAATAGATAGATAGATAGATAGATAGATAGATAGATAGATAGATAGATAGATAGATAGGTAGATTGTTCGAGCAAATGCTATAGTCGTTAACCCATTGTGTACCAGCGAAGTCATTTTAACTTTATTCTGTCTGCTATTAGAAGACTTTATTGAGCTTAAAAAGGGCCTCCAGCAATTATCAGGCATCGAACTATCTCACCTAACTCTATATACTACCACAGATCCTCCTTAAACTGCACAAAACTGTCTACATATAGCTAGAATAATAATCAAGAAGACGTCGCCGGTACAGAAGGGGTTGGAGAGGTTGGCTATGTGCATACAGACAACACCTTGCACTTCACCAGCCATCTACTTGTCTCCATTAAATTTGTGTTTTACATTAATTTGCACCCTAGACCTCTATCAAACTTACGAAAACCCCCTCAAAACCCCCTTTCGAGATACATTTTTACATTTTTTCGGTAGAAAATGTTTCACACTTACACATTTCACACATTTCTCTCTCTCTCTCTCTCTCTCTCTCTCTCTCTCTCTCTCTCTCTCTCTCTCTCTCTCTCTCTCTCTGGGTTTCATCAGCTCTTTTCGCCCATCTCCCTAGCCTTTGATGTGCCCGAATATTTCAAGCAGTAACAATTGGATATTGAAATGCGGGAGAGGCCTTTCACTGTTCTGTATTTCTTATCTGAGAGAGAGAGAGAGAGAGAGAGAGAGAGAGAGAGAGAGAGAGAGAGAGAGAGAGAGAGAGAGCGAGGTACACTTAGATACAAAGGAGTACAAAGGAAATCAAGCAACAACAGATTTAGTGACCCTTCTAGGCTGCTTGTCCTCCAAAACACTGAGGATCAAGTGTCCAAACAGTGGTTTAGAGTGGGTAAGGGAACATTGGAAAGGGAACTGCTGCCCTGGAACTAATGTCCGTGGCAGGATTGGGAAGTTAGTAGGGGACAGATGGGTTAGTAACTGAGGGGGGGATAAAATAAAGTTATTAATTTACAAACGCAGTCAGTCGCGGGTTTGATGGGAGATATTTGTTTAGGCATAGTATCCATAGTACCCATAGTATCCATAGTATCCATAGTATCCATAGTATCCATAGTACCCATAGTATCCATAGTATCCATAGTACCCATAGTATCCATAGTACCCATAGTATCCATAGTATCCATAGTATCCATAGTACCCATAGTATCCATAGTATCCATAGTACCCATAGTACCCATAGTATCCATAGTATCCATAGTACCCATAGTATCCATAGTACCCATAGTATCCATAGTACCCATAGTACCCATAGTATCCATAGTATCCATAGTACCCATAGTATCCATAGTATCCATAGTATCCATAGTATCCATAGTATCCATAGTATCCATAGTACCCATAGTATCCATAGTATCCATAGTACCCATAGTATCCATAGTATCCATAGTACCCATAGTATCCATAGTATCCATAGTATCCATAGTATCCATAGTACCCATAGTATCCATAGTATCCATAGTATCCATAGTACCCATAGTATCCATAGTATCCATAGTATCCATAGTACCCATAGTATCCATAGTATCCATAGTACCCATAGTATCCATAGTACCCATAGTACCCATAGTATCCATAGTATCCATAGTACCCATAGTATCCATAGTACCCATAGTATCCATAGTACCCATAGTATCCATAGTATCCATAGTATCCATAGTACCCATAGTATCCATAGTACCCATAGTATCCATAGTATCCATAGTATCCATAGTACCCATAGTATCCATAGTATCCATAGTACCCATAGTATCCATAGTACCCATAGTATCCATAGTATCCATAGTACCCATAGTATCCATAGTATCCATAGTATCCATAGTACCCATAGTATCCATAGTACCCATAGTATCCATAGTACCCATAGTATCCATAGTACCCATAGTATCCATAGTATCCATAGTATCCATTGTATCCATAGTATCCATAGTACCCATAGTATCCATAGTATCCATAGTATCCATAGTACCCATAGTATCCATAGTACCCATAGTATCCATAGTATCCATAGTATCCATAGTACCCATAGTATCCATAGTATCCATAGTATCCATAGTACCCATAGTATCCATAGTATCCATAGTATCCATAGTATCCATAGTACCCATAGTATCCATAGTATCCATAGTATCCATAGTACCCATAGTATCCATAGTATCCATAGTACCCATAGTATCCATAGTATCCATAGTATCCATAGTACCCATAGTATCCATAGTATCCATAGTACCCATAGTATCCATAGTATCCATAGTATCCATAGTATCCATAGTATCCATAGTATCCATAGTATCCATAGTATCCAGCCCACTCATAAATATTCAAGGACTTCATCTATGTTTAATTGTGGAAGTTTATAGATCTGGAAACAAATTTATGAT
>CM064546.1:5029834-5104834 GCA_032716605.1 Paralithodes platypus | reverse complement strand
GGAGGGTTCATTAAGGGGGGTGGGTTCATTAAGGGGGGGTGGGCTCATTAAGGGGGGGGTGGGCTCATTAAGGGGGGGTGGTGGGCTCATTAAGGGGGGGTGGGCTCATTAAGGGGGGGTGGGCTCATTAAGGGGGGGTGGGCTCATTAAGGGGGTGGGTTCATTAAGGGGGGGGAGGGTTCATTAAGGGGGGTGGGTTCATTAAGGGGGGTAGACTCATTTATTTACTTGTTTATTAACCCTTTGAAGCTCTGACGCGTTTTAGCAGTTTATTCTGGCTATCATTAGACTATTGTATGCCGCTTAGGAAGGATCTGTGGGTATTAAAAGGGTAAATACTATCTCAATCAACCCTTTGACTTCCATATACCGTTACTAATCTGAATATAATCGTCTAATAGTAGCCAGAAACAGAACAGAAACGCGTATTGGAGCTTGAAAGGGTTAATATTTCTATATTTCTTTTCAGTTTCCTCCCTAGACCACCATCAAACTTAAATAAAACACCCCTAGACCCCCCTTCAAGATAAATTTGTAAATTTTTCGGTAGAAAAATTTCTCAGCCGAAGGCTGATTCCTCTTAAAATTACAGGCTCGCTATCGCTTGCTAGGAAAAAATCGATACCTGCATGGAACGAAAGGTCCTAATATTGACAACAAATTGGAGTGAAAGGTCTTAAATTCACCAAACTAATGGAACCAACGTCTTAAAATCTCAAAACTAGTGGGGCTAAACATGAGGGTGCAGAGGGGGGGGGGGGGGGGGTCCAGAAACACGACCTATCTCCCCTGAACAGTGACATACGTAATATCATAGTGACTGAAAATTTGCATATTATTATTTTCGCCAAACGTTTCTTATGTGATCGTTGTTCTCTATGGGTCTGTCTGTTTGTCTGAGGTATATACCCTGGAAAATTAACCCTCACACTGCCGACGATATCCTTTGGTTTTGATGGCAGCTGAATATAGACAATGTTATGAAGCTTAGGAAGGATATATGGGAACTAAACAGATTAATTGAGATAGTCTGCAATCTTTAAAACTGGCAACAATTGGACGGTTTTATTCAGATTAATTAAGGGGGATGACCTGCTTTTTGTTATTTCTGTCCTTTTCTCTCTTTCTCTGGCTTGTATCCATTCGGCCCCATTCAGCCAACTATTTTAAGACGTTCATCCCCATCTAGGTGTCGATTTCTTCCTAGCGAGCGATAGCGAGCCAGCATTATATGAAGAAATCCGGCTTCGCCGGAGACATTTTTCTATTGAAAAATGTACAAACTTAGCCTGCTGTCAAACAAAAATTAAAAATGTGCTGGCTCGCTACCGCTCACCAGTAAAAAATTGACACCTGGATGGGGATAAACGTCTTAAAACAGTAGGCTGAATGGGGCCGAATGGAAACAAGCCAGAGAAAGATAGAAAAGGACAGAAATAACAAAAAACAGGTCCCCCCCCCCTTAATTAAGAAGGCTGTCTACCCGTTAACAACAGATTACAGAACAGTTCAATGAATCCTCTTAGGTACCATAGATCCCTTCCACAGCTTCATAACATCTTCCAAATGCAGCTGTATTAAAAAAAACAAAAAAAAAAACAAAAAAACGGCGTCGGTACTGTAAGGGTTAAGGGGAGGCAGACCGTTTTTCGGGACCCCCTTCTCCCTAATGTTTAGCCCCACTAGTTTTGAGATTATAAGACGTTCGGCCCATTAGTTTGGCGATTTGAACACCTTTCGTCCGATTTCGTTGTCAAACTTAAGACCTTTCGTGCCATTTAGGTGTCGATTATTTCCTGGCGAGCGACAGCGAGCCTGCAGTTTTAAGAGGAACCGGCATTCGGCCGAAAAAAAAATCTACCGAAAAATGTACAAATTTATCTTGAAGGGGGGTCTAGGGGGTGTTTTTCTAAGTTTGATGGAGGTCTAGGGAGGAAACTAAAACAATACATGAATAAATGAATTAATAGATCAAACAAACGGTCAGTCTCCCCTTAAACAGCACAAAATCGTCTAAACATATTTCGCATATAATGAAAAAGACGTCTCCGGCACAGAAGACGTCTCCGGCACAGAAGACGTCTCCGGCACAGAAGACGTCTCCGGCACAAAAGACGTCTCCGGCACAAAAGACGTCTCCGGCACAGAAGGCGTTAACATGTCTGGTAAACCGAGTCATCTTTCTCTCCTCTCACGGTCACCTATTATGATTGCCAATATAGACACTTTCCCGTTAGACCTAGAGGTATTTACTTTGATCTGCAGGCACCTTTTACATCTAGCTTCATACATTTTAGCGATATTCAGTAGATTTGAGCCATTTACGAGCGATATTGTAGAGATTGTGGCATTACTCTAGCGATATTCTGTAATTAGAGCTATTTGCTAGCGATATTGTAGAGATTTTGGCATTACTCTAGCCATATTCTGTAATTAGAGCCATTTACGAGCGATATTGTAGAGATTGTGGCATTACTCTAGCAATATTCAGTAATTAGAGCCATTTGCTAGCGATATTGTAGAGATTGTGGCATTACTCTAGCGATATTCAGTAATTAGAGCCATTTGCTAGCGATATTGTAGAGATTTTGGCATTATTTTAGCGACTTTCAGTATGTTAGAGCCATTTACTAGCGATATTGTAGAGATTGTGCCATTACTCTAGCGATATTCAGTACATTAGAGCGATATTGTAGAGATTGTGCCATTACTCTAGCGATATTCAGTAATTAGAGCCATTTACGAGCGATATTGTAGAGATTGTGCCATTATTCTAGCGATATGCAGTAATTAGAGCCAGTTTAGAGCGATATTGTAGAGATTGTGCCATTATTCTAGCGATATTCAGTACATTAGAGCCAGTTTAGAGCGATATTGTAGAGATTGTGGCATTATTCTAGCAATATTCAGTAGATTAGAGCCAGTTTAGAGCGATATTGTAGAGATTGTGCCATTACTCTAGCGATATTCAGTACATTAGAGCCAGTTTAGAGCGATATTGTAGAGATTGTGCCATGATTCTAGCGATTTCAACATTTATATACTATCTAGCGGACCTGAATTGGTAACCCTGTCTAAAGGTGGTATCACACGAGCGCTTTTTCCCCGCAACATTTATCCTCAATACTGGTCTGGCAGCTTATGAGGTCAACATATTACGGTCACCTAAATTCATCTACCAACAGTTTAGTTTCCGGTACTAGTGCAACATATTCCAGAAATGTGGCCAGAGACATTTTGATGATCGAATGTTGACTATGCAAGCCCTCGTGTGATACCGGCTTAAGTCTCCCCCCCCCCCCCCCCCACAGCCCCCAGCCCACTTCACATTCCCAACACGGGCTGGTTACATCGTGGAGGCAGCAATTAATTAAGGGGGGGGGGGGCGTATTTGTTTGCTCATTTACAGTATGTATCTCTCTATCATTTGTCCCGAGTTCGAATCCCGGGAGGACCATTTGGTTTCATTAGTTTATTCAAGTACATTAGGGTTTGTAATAATTGATGATTAATGTTAAGAATGGGGTGTTACTGGTTTAGTTTCCTTCCTAGACCTCCATATCAAGCTTAAAGAATAACATTGCCAAGATCCTCCTTCAAGATATATTTGTAAATGTTTTCGATAGAAAAATGTCCTGGCCGAAGGCCGCCTTCTCTTAAATTACAGGCTCGCCAGGAAAATATCACCACTTAAAAAGACACGAAAAGTCTTAATATTAACAAAGAAATGGGTTGAAACGTCTTAAATCGCCAAAATAATCAGCCGACCGTCACAAAATCAGTAAACTAATGGGGCTAAACATGAGGGAGAAGGGGGACCAGAAAAAATATACCCATCTCCCCTTAAAACTCCACGGGACCGAAATATCGCTTTCAAGTTTCATTTAAAACTTTGGGCACCGAGGCCAGCTAGCGTCCTTCTTCTTTCCTTGGGAGGGTGGTATAAATGGCTGGGGTCTGGTTTAATGTCTGGTTTTTTGTCTGGTTTAATGTCTATGCTATAAAAGTATGGTGTATGGTTTTATGTATGGTGTTTGGTTTTATGTATGGTTTTATGTCTGGTTTAATGTCTGGTTTAATGTCTGTTTTTTTGGTTGGTTTTATGTCTGGTTTTATGTCTGGTTTTATGTCTGGTTTTATGTTTGTTGTCTGGTTTAATGTCTGCATGTTATAAATGCCTGGATTTTGGCTTTATATCTGGTTTTATGCCTTATTTTATGTCTTGTTTTATGTATGGTTTAAAGTCTATGCTATACAAGTCTGGATTTTGGTTTTATGTCTTGTTTTATGTATGCAGGTGTCTGGTTTTATGTCTTGTTTTAGGACTTGTTTTAAGTCTGGTATCTGGTTTCATGCCTAATTATGTCTGGCTTAATGTCTGTGCTTTAAAAGTCTGGATTTTGTCTATATGTCATGTTTTATGTCTAGTTTTATGTCTGGTGTCTTGTTTTATGTCTAGTTTTATGTCTGGTGTCTTGTTTTATGTCTAGTTTTATGTCTGGTGTCTTGTTTTATGTCTAGTTTTATGTCTGGTTTTATGTCTGGTGTCTTGTTTTATGTCTAGTTTTATGTCTGGTGTCTTGTTTTATATCTAGTTTTATGTCTGGTTTTATGTCTGGTTTAATGTCTGGTTTTTTGGTTGGTTTTATGTCTGGTTTAATGTCTGGTTTTATGTCTGGTTTAATGTCTGGTTTTATGTCTGGTTTTGTCTGGTTTTATGTTTGGTGTCTGGTTTAATGTCTGCATGTTATAAATGCCTGGATTTTGGCTTTATGTCTGGTTTTATGTCTGGTTTTATGCCTTATTTTATGTCTTGTTTTATGTATGGTTTAATGTCTGTATGCTATACAAGTATGGATTTTGGTTTTATGTCTTGTTTTATGTATGCAGGTGTCTGGTTTTATGTCCGGTTTCATGTCTTGTTTTAGGACTTGTTTTAAGTCTGGTATCTGGTTTCATGCTTGATTTGATATCTGGCTTAATGTCTGTGCTTTAAACGTCTGGATTTTGTCTATATGTCTTGTTTTATGTCTAGTTTTATGTCTGGTGTCTTGTTTTATGTCTAGTTTTATGTCTGGTGTCTTGTTTTATGTCTAGTTTTATGTCTGGTGTCTTGTTTAATGTCTGGTGTCTAGTTTTATGTCTGGTGTCTAGTTTTATGTCTAGTTTTATGTCTGGTGTCTAGTTTTATGTCTAGTTTTGTCTGGTGTCTGGTTTTATGTCTAGTTTTATGTCTGGTGTCTGGTTTATGTCTAGTTTTATGTCTGGTGTCTGGTTTTATGTCTAGTTTTGTCTGGTTTTATGTCTGGTGTCTGGTTTTATGTCTAGTTTTATGTCTGGTGTCTGGTTTTATGTCTAGTTTTGTCTGGTTTTATGTCTGGTGTCTGGTTTTATGTCTAGTTTTATGTCTGGTGTCTGGTTTTATGTCTAGTTTTGTCTGGTTTTATGTCTGGTGTCTGGTTTTATGTCTGGTGTCTGGTTTTATGTCTGGTGTCTGGTTTTATGTCTAGTTTTGTCTGGTTTTATGTCTGGTGTCTGGTTTTATGTCTAGTTTTATGTCTGGTGTCTGGTTTTATGTCTAGTTTTATGTCTGGTGTCTGGTTTTATGTCTAGTTTTATGTCTGGTGTCTGGTTTTATGTCTAGTTTTATGTCTGGTGTCTGGTTTTATGTCTAGTTTTGTCTAGTTTTATGTCTGGTGTCTTGTTTTATGTCTAGTTTTATGTCTGGTGTCTGGTTTTATGTCTAGTTTTATGTCTAGTTTTATGTCTGGTGTCTGGTTTTATGTTTGATTCTATTTTTGTCTTTCCTATGCGGATGAGGGAGATAAAAGGCAAAACTACCTGTGACGAGTGCCTCCCCCCGAGTTGAAAGAGTGACAGGGCCATAATCAAGGAATGTTCGAGCCAAAATGTCTGGACACACGGAGTTTGAAGCAATTTACGTCATAGGATGAGGGAAAGATGGATTCTGGGAGAGAGTTCCAGAGATCAGCTGTCGAATAGAAGAAAGATTGGGAGTAACGTTTCACTCGTAAGTTGGAGAGTTGCACAGAGTAGGGGTGGGATTGTGTTGCAAGATGGTTACTACGTACCCTACGCAGAGGAGGTGGTATACACTGGGAGAGCTCTGAGGAACTCTGATTATTATAGTAGCGATAGAATAGCGAGAGTTGATACGATTTACAATATGTGACAATGAGGATCAGATACCGGGAGATTTCCACTTAAGGGATTTTTTTCTTTATCCCCTTCTCCCTCATGTTTAACCCCATTGTTTTTGAGATTTTAAGACGTTCGCCCCATTAGTTTGGCGATTTTAAGAACTTTCACCCAATTTATGTAACTTTTAAGACCTTTCGTCCCATTTAGGTGTCGATTTTTTCCTGGCGAGCGATAGCGAGCCTGCAATTTAAGGGGAATCGGCCTTCGGCCGGGACATTTTTCTACCGAAAAATGTACAAATTTATCTTGAAAGGGGGTCAAGGGGATGTAATTTCAAGCTTGATGGAAGTCTAGGAAACACACTAAAAACCTCCCCTTAAAAGTAGAGTCAACAAGAACACAAAAAAAAAAAAAAAAAAAAATCGTAGAAGCTCCCTAAAAGATATTTAATTTAATCATTATATAATCAGTATGTGTGGATGAACGAATGAAGAAATCTGTGATGGATGCTAGGGTGTATAGGGGTATTGGAGGGGGTCTGTCTGATCATTATGTAGTGGTAGCTAAGGTTAGGATACAAAAGAAGTGGGTGAGGAGAGCGGGAGGGAGGCGAGAGGAGGGTGGAATGGTGAGGAGGGTGGAGAGGTTGCAGGAGGAGGAAGTCAGGGAGGAGTACAGGAGAGCAGTGGAAAGACGACTAGGTGGGTTCGACCTGGAAATTATGGAGGAAGTGGAGGAGATGAGCAAGGTGTTTAAGGATGAGATCTGTGCAGCATGTGAGGAGGTGTGTGGAGTGAGGAGAAGAGGGAGGGGAGTGAAAGGTACAGCATGGTGGACAGAAGAGGTAAGAATAGCTGTGGAAGAAAAGAAGAAAGCATATAGAGAGTGGTTGGGTAGTAGAGGGAATGAAGATTCCGAGAGACAGAAACGAGCGAGGTACGTGGAGAGTAAGAGGGTGGTGAAGAGAGTAGTGAAGGAAAGTAAGAGAAGAGTAGATGAAGAATTTGGAAGGAATCTGAGTGTAAAATGGAGGGAGAGTAAGAAACTGTTCTGGAAAGAAGTCAAGAAAGTTAGGGAAGGTAGCAAGGGAAACAGTAAGGGTGTGAAAGATAAGAATGGGAGAATGCTAGCCGAGAAGCAAGAGAGAGTCGAAAGATGGAGGGAGTACTTCAGTGAGTTGCTAAATGAAAGAAATGAAGAGCCAGCAAACATAGCTGGATATGGTATGGGAGGGAGAAGAAGAGAAGTAGTGGAGGAGGAGGTGGGGATCAGGAGGTCAGAAGTGTGGGAAGCCATGAAAAGAGTGAAGTTGGGGAAAGCACCAGGAACAGATGGAGTGTGTGGGGAAATGTTGAGGTATGGTGGTGAGATAGTGATAGAATGGGTATGGAAAATGTGCAAACTAGCATGGGAGAAGGGGAGTGCACCCGATGACTGGAAGACTGGCATAATAGTCCCAAATAGGGCAAAGGGGAAAGAGGAGTGTGTGGTAACCACCGAGGAATATGTCTTCTAAGCGTAGTAGGGAAGGTATACAGTAGGGTAGTGATTGAGAGAGTGAGAGTGAGAACGGAGAAATGGATAGGCGACGAGCAGGGAGGTTTTAGGAAGGGAAGAGGATGTGTAGATCAGATTTTTACCCTGAATTGTGTTGTGGAGAAGTATCTGGAGAAGAAACAAAAGGTGTATGTTGCCTTTATGGACTTGGAGAAGGCCTATGACAGAGTGGATAGAGAAGGTTTGTGGAAAGTACTTAGAATATACGGAGTAGAGGGCAAGTTGCTGAAAGCAGTGAAGAGCATGTATGAGGGTGCAAAGGCGGCAGTACGTGTGGAGAGTGAGCAGAGCGAGTTCTTTGACCTGAATGTTGGTTTGAAACAGGGGTGTGTGATGTCCCCGTGGTTGTTTACTGTATATATGGATGGAGTTATGAAAGAAATACTATCAAGAGCAGTGGATGTTGGTGTAATCGCTGAAAAGGGAGGGAATTGAGTGGAAGCTACCTATACTGCTGTTTGCGGATGATACAGTTCTGATGAGTGATAATGAATGGGAGTTGCAGGGTCTGGTAAATGAGTTTGGAACAGTGTGCGAAAAACGGAATTTGAAGGTAAATACGGGGAAGAGCAAGGTTATGGTCTTCGAAAGGGGTGAAGTCACAGAGTGTGAGGTGAAGCTGAACGGTCAGGCTATGGAGATCGTCAACTCTTTTAAGTATCTGGGCAGTGTGTTGAGTAAAGATGGGACTATGGATGAAGAGGTGCGGGAGAGGGTACAACATGGGAAGAGGGTTGTAGGAACGCTAAAAGCAGTAACAAGAAATAGGGTGGTCAGTATGGAAGTGAAGAAGTCCTTGCATGACAGTGTGGTAATCCCGACACTGACTTACGGAAGCGAAGCATGGACGTTGGTTGAGAGACTCAGACCAAGAGTGAGAGCAGTGGAAATGAATTACTTAAGGAGGGCGTGCGGAGTTACATGGAGGGATAGACAGACTAATGAGGAAGTAAGAAGGAGGTGTGGTGTGGAGGTAGATGTGCTGGAAAGTGTGAAAAGGAACAACTTGAGATGGTTCGGCCATATGGAACGTATGGAAAGCGAGAGAATGACTAAGAGGGTGTACGAGAGCGAGGTGGAGGGACAGAGGGGGAGAGGTAGACCGAATATGAGGTGGAAGGATGGAGTGAGGAAGTACATGAACGAAGGCGGTGCTGGTTGGGGGGAGGGGCGTCGACTGACTGGGGACAGAGGTGCATGGGGGCGGTTCGTTCGTGGCCACCCCTTCGGGGATCACGGCGTCAGGCAATAGATAGATAGATTATATCCTAGAAGCTTTCCCTAAAACATATTTAATTCAGGCATAATAATACGGAAGATTTTACACAGTGAATACTATTTATGAGTTATATCTTCTCAAGTATATAACATTTAGAGTGCCATTGGAATTAAGTTTATCGTGAAGTGTGTTTCAAATTAATCAGTAATACCTGCTCTCGCGTGTCGGTACCCCAAATAAGGGAAACAGTAGCAAAACAAGCGAACCCGAAGCATAAATACGGAGTCAGGAATGTCACTGCGGGGTTCGGTGTTTGATTGACAGAGGTAAATTGGGAGGAGCTACAAAAAACATAGGTTCGAGGTGGGTGGCGGCGGCGTTCAGTACAGTACAGTCATGAACCATAATACCTGCACACCCACTGCAATATGTATCGGAACAGTATTCTTGTTTCATCATCAGCAGCATCTTCTGCTTTTTCTTCTTCTTCTTCTCTTCCTCCTCTTCCTCTTCTTCTTCTTCTTTTTCTTCTCCTCTTCTTCTTCTTCTTCTTCTTCTTCTTCTCCTCCTCTTCCTCTTCTTCTTCTTCTTTTTCTTATTCTGCTCCTCCTCTTCTTCTTCTTATACTTCTTCTTTTTCATCGTCATCGTCATCATCTTATTCCTCTTCTCCTTCTCCTCCTTCGCTTCATCTTCTTCCTCTTCTCCTTCTCCTCCTCCGCTTCTTCTTCTTCTTCTTCTCCTCATTCTTCGTCTTCTTCTTCATCATCTTCTTGCTCTTCTCCTCCTCCTTTTCCTCCTTCTTCTTCTTCTTCTTCTCATCTGCTTTATCCTTCTCTTGTATGTTAACAAAGGAAACAAAAGGCAAAGCTGCCTGTAACAAGTGTCTCCTCCAAAGTTGAAAGAGTGACAGAGAGCCAAATTCAATGGATTTCTGTTGATGTTGTACTTGTTGTTGTTGTTGATGTTGATGTTGTTGTTGTTGGTGTTATTGTTATTGTTGTTGTTGTTGTGGTTGTTGTTGTTGTTGTTGTTGTGGTTGATGTTATTGTTGTTGTTGTTGTGGTTATTGTTGTTGTTGTTGTTGTGGTTGTGGTTGATGTTATTGTTGTTGTTGTGGTTATTGTTGTTGTTGTTGTTGTTGTGGTTGATGTTATTGTTGTTGTTGTTGTTGTGGTTATTGTTGTTGTTGTTGTGGTTGATGTTATTGTTGTTGTTGTTGTTGTGGTTATTGTTGTTGTTGTTGTATTGGTTGTTGTGGTTGTTGTTGTTGTTGTTGTTGTTGATATAAAACTGATCTGCTTCTCTCACCATCTCCGGGTAAAAGACAGCTTTGACACAGAGTTTAATACCTGTCGCCAGATGTCGAGGCTGGGGAAAAAATATACAGGATTTTAGAGAGTGATGGAGGGTTATAAAGTTGAATTTTATGAAGTGAAGTTATGAAGTACTCAATGTGGGGGAAGCTATGATGATAATGTATGTTTATGTGTAAGTTTCATTAAGGGGAGATTTCCACTTGAGGGATTTTTTACTGAACTCCTTTCTCATTCAGGTTTAGCCCCATTGATTTCGAGATTTTAAGACGTTTGCCCAATTAGCTTGGCGATTTTAGGAACTTTCGCCCCATTTCTGTAAATTTTAAGATCTTTCGTGTCATTTAGGGGTCAATTTTTTCCTGGCGAGTGATAGCGAGCCTGTAATTTAAAAGGAGTCGGCCTTTGGCCGGGAAATTTTTCTACCGAAAAATGTACAAATTTAGCTTGAAAGAGGGTCTAGTGGGTGTAATTTTAAGCTTGATGGAGGTCTAGGGAACAAACTAGAAACCTCCCCTTAACTATGGAACTGTACTTTCAACTGTTTTGATTCGCCCAGCCAAACTTTGGGTCATGCAACTAGAAATTTGGCTGTGCGGCCGAAAACTTTGAAAACTGATGAGTACCGTTCCTATAACTTGAATGTACATCACAAATTTGCTACGAATAATAACATAGTTATTGATTAACCCTTAACTAGCGGCGCGCAACATAAGTCGAGTATAATAAATCTGGACTATCTGGCGGCGCGCGACATACTGTAGGTCGTGTGGCAATTTCAGCACGTAATGTTGCTGAGAGAGAGAGACAAGTGGTGGCAGGAGAGTAGCGAGCGTATGACTGCTCCAGACCACCGGGGCGAACCTACTGACACGAATCCCACCTCCTCCCTCCCTCTCTCACTCGCTACATACTGAATTGTATGGGGAAAGTACCGAATTACATGCTTTTTGCACTCGTGTTGCGCGGTTGTTGCAAGAAAACTAGCCGTCATAAAAGGATCGTTGTGGTGTCATTGGAAAGCTCTGTTTATGCCCTTTCAGGGATAGATACTTGTTTTACGCTCTGGGTCTTATTTAGGCATGAAAATGATCACGTAAACAGCCCTATTTTGGCTAAAAACACCCCGCTGAGCGGTACATATAAATAGACCGCCTAGCCCGCTAATAAGGTGTTAAAAGTCACACAGAGGATGACCCCTATTGAGAAGATCTATATACCTTCCTAGATCAAAGGTTATATAAAATGAATTGGAGTATTATTGAATGTGAAACTAATGGTGGCAGCGGTGGGATAATGGTCTGTGGGTATGGCGGTGAATAGCTTCCGTGGACCTAGAACCTAGAACCTTGAAGGTTAGGGGGGGAGGTAGTTGCTTTATCTGGACCCCCTTCTCCCTCCTGCTTAGCCCCATTAGTTTTGAGATTTGAAGATGTTCACCCTATTAGTTTGACGCTTTTAAGACCATTCGTCCTATTTCTTTTCAGACCTTTCGTCCTATTTCTTTATCAATATCAAGACCTTTCATCCCATTTCTTTATCAATATCAAGACCTTTCATCCCATTTCATCGTCCATTGTTCCTGGAGAGCGATAGAGAGCCTGTACTTTTGGAGGAACTGGCTTTTGGCTGGCACACTTTTCTACCGAAAAATGTACAATTATATCTCAAAGGAAGTTCTTGAAGGTTATTTAATAAGCTTGAAGGAGGTCTAGGGAGGCAAATCAAACCACAATATATAAATAATTAAACCCGAACTCCTTAAGGGAAGATGTCCACTTGAGGGATTTTTTTCTTAACTCCTTTCTCCCTCATGTTTAGCCCCATTGTTTTTCTAATTTTAAGACGTTTGCCCCATTATTTTGACGATTTTAAGAACTTTCAACGCATTTCTGTCAATTTTAAGACCTTTCGTGTCATTTAGGTGTCGATTTTATCCTGGCGAGCGATAGCGAGCCTGTAATTTAAGAGGAACCGGCTTTCAGTCGGGAAATTTTTCTACCGAAAAATGTAAAAATTTATCTTGAAAGAGGCTCAAGGGGGTGTAATCTTAAGCTTGAAGGATATCTAGGGACCAAACTAAAAACCTCCCCTTAAGTCTTGCGCTACAACATAGGACCATTATATTGCTTATGTATTACAGCAAAATTTGGGTCGAAGTCTGTGATATTTTGCGAGAAAAAAAATAAAAAAAATAAAAAATCCTCTAACGGGGGAAAGTGGGTGCCTAACCCCTTGAAAAACAACATGGGATCGAGTTTACCCTATACTTACTATTGGGATTTATCAAGGACGTCGCAAACCTTTGAAATCCGACTGAATGACTGTGGATGTTCTATTATTCACACAAACACACAAAGGTATTCTCTTTATTCATGTAGTGGTGGTGGGAGGCAAATCCGAGCTCTCATTCTTAATTCTGTGTGGTCGGGACGCGAAAAATACTGCTCAACTTACTGCTCAAATTACTACTCAACTTACTGATCAACTTACTGCTCAACTTACTGATCAAATTACTGCTCAACTTACTGCTCAACTTACTGATCAACTTACTGTTCAACTTACTGATCAACTTACTGCTCAACTTACTGCTCAACTTACTGATCAACTTACTGCTCAAATTACTGCTCAACTTACTGCTCAAATTACTGCTCAAATTACTGCTCAACTTACTGCTCAACTTACTGCTCAACTTACTGCTCAACTTACTGCTCAACTTACTGCTCAAATTACTGCTCAACTTACTGCTCAAATTACTGCTCAACTTACTGCTCAACTTACTGCTCAAATTACTGCTCAACTTACTGCTCAAATTACTGCTCAACTTACTGCTCAACTTACTGCTCAACTTACTGCTCAACTTACTGCTCAACTTCCTTCCAACACCAGAATAATTATGTGCTGAATGTTTTTTTTAGTTAAAACTTAATTTAATTCTTTATTTTATATTTTAATGTAAACATATTTTTATATATTTATTTATATATACATTAGTGATTTATTTTATTGTATCTTATTTGGTTTTATATAAATGTATTGTTTATTACATATTTTATCTTTATAATTTTGCCTTGTTTGTTCCGTTCGTGTGTCGGTATCTGTGTGAATGTAAGCGTACTTGTGTGTGCGACTTTGCCAACACATATGAGTGAGTGTTTTTACGTACATAATATGTGTGTGCGACTTTCGCGCGCGTGTGGTCGTGGTTTCGTTAAGGGGATGTATTTAGTTTGTTCCCTAGACCTCCATCAAGCTTAAAATTACACCCCCTTGAGTCCCTTTCAAGGTAAATTTGTAAATTTTTCGGTAGAAAAATGTCCCGGCCGAAGGCCGATTCCTCTTAAATTACAGGCTCGCTATCGCTCGCCAGGATAAAATCGACACCTGAATGGCACGAAAGGTCTTAATATGGGGTGAAAGTTCTTAAAATCGCTAAACTAATGGGGCAAACGTTTTATAATATCAAAAGCAATGGGGCTAAACATGAGGGAGAAAGGGGTCAAGAAAAAAATCCCTCAAGTGGAGATCTCCCCTTAAGGGGGGTGACCTGTACACATTTATCTTGAAAGGGACTCAAGGGGGTGTAATTTTAAGCTTGATGGAGGTCTAGGGAACAAACTAAATACCTCCCCTTAATATATATTTGTCCATATATTTTCTCCCCCTAGTGTGCTTGTATTGCTTTCAATTCCCAATACTCACTTCGATAAACGAGTAAAAAAAAAAAAAAACACCCTCTGCAGTTGCCTTTTCCCACACACACACACACACACACACACACACACACACACACACACACACACACACACATATACACACACACACACACACACCACTGCAGTTGCCTTTCACCTTTCTATTGTCGATCTGGAATATGGGCAGTGTTTTATTTTATATGTACGGCTGTATACAGGCTTAAGAGTTGCCCACAGAAGTTATCGATGTTTTCCTGGCGAGCGATAGCGAGCCTGTAATGTTAGAAGGAACCGGCACCGAAAAATGTACACATGTATCTTGAAAGGGGGTCTAGAGGGTGTAATTTTAAGGTTGATGGAGGTCTAGCGAGGACACTCAAACACAAGTCTCAAAATCGCCAAATTAATGGAACGAACGTCTTTCAATGTTAAATAATTTATATAGAGAACAAACCAAGCACTAGCCCCTTAGAGATAGCCAACATACCCGTTGACATCCATCCCTCCGGTGCCTTGAAATGGTGGGTTTTTCTATCTATATATATATATATATACGATTTTAGTTTCCTCGCTAGACTTCCATCAAACTTAAAAAATAACACCCCTCAGACCCCTTTTCCAGATAAATGTGTACATTTTTCGGTGCCGTTCCTTCTAACGTTACAGGCTCGCTATCGCTCGCCAGGAAAAGGGGTGTTATTTTTCCCGATGAATGTGACCAAAATTGGTAGAAAATGTCCCGGCCAAAGACCGAACCCTGCTAATAGTAGAGGCTCGCTATCGCTCGCCAAGAAAAAATCGACACCTAAATGGCACAATAGGTCTTAATGTTGACAAAGAAATAGGGCGAAAGGTCTCAAAATCATCAAAATCATGGAACGAACGTCTATAAATGTCAAAACTGATATGTTACAAATGAGAGAGAAGGGGGTCCAGAAAAAACAACTATTTCCCCCTTTAAAAAAAATAAAAAAAAAATAAAAATAATAATACACACTCGGTGACATTTCTTCCGCCGCCGCGTTAACAATTTGTGCTTTTCTATTTTTATATATACGATCATTTGGGGATGCAAATATTCACGTATTTCCGCATCTCACTTCGACAACAATATACAATTTTTATTTTCCTGGGAGCTGTATTCGGTTTTATTCCAGCACAGGGTAATATTGAATCCCTTGACAACTCATTTATCGATAAGTAATGGCAAAATATGAAACTACTATGTCTCGGAGTCCTAATTATGTCAAGTTGTCATATAGTAAGGGGAGATGGGTCGTTTTTCTGGACCCCTTTCTCCCTCGTGCTAAGCCCCATTTGTTTTGAGAATATATGACGTTCGGCCCATTAGTTTGGGGATTTTAACACCTTTCACCCCATTTCGTTGTCAATGTTAAGACCTTTCGTGCCCTTTAGGTGTCGATTTTTTCTAGGGGGTGTTTTTCTAAGCTTCTAAGCCCCTTCAAGAATAATTTGTGCATTATTCGGTAGAAAAATCTCCTAGGTTGCCAGCTCACTATTACTCGCCAGGGAAAATAAATCGACACCTTACTGGCACGAAGGGTCCTAAAATCGCCAAGATAATGGGGGCGACACATCATAAAATCTGAAAACTAATGGGGCTAAACATGAGGCAGAAGGGGGTCCAGAAAAACAAAAATTTGCTTTGGTATATAATCGATCTTTGGGCAAAAACTATCTTAAATAACCGTCTGAATAACATATGTCCTTCTTAAGGGGACATATGGGCCGGTTCTCTGGTCCCCTTTCTCCCTCGTGTTAAGCCCCATTTATTTTGAGATATTAAGATGTTTGCCCCATTAGTTAGTCGATTTTAAGACCTTTCACCCCATTTCTTCGTCAATATTTAGACCTTTTGTGCTATTTAGGTGACGATTTTTTCCCTGGCGAACGATAGTGATCCTGTAATGTTGGAAGAACCGGCCTTCGGCCTGGACATTTTTCAACCGAAAAATTTACAAATTAATCTAGAAGGGGGATCTAATGGATGTTTTTTTCTTTTCTTTTTTGATGGAGGTCTAGGGAGGAAACTAGAAAAGTAATGAATACATGCAAAAATCGCCCAAAAAGTGAACCATCTCCCCTTAAGAGAAGTATTTCACTTTGGTTCTCTCGCAATCCCTCTCGCCTCTGACCATGAACACACACACACTCTCTCTCTCTCTCTCATTTTTTCACCCCTTGACTTTCTCTCTCTTTCTTCCCCCTCACTCACTAATGATCTCTATTCTTTTTAAACTCTATTTTCCAGCCCGTTCCTCTTTCTCTTTCTGTGGCTCTCTTTAGTTCGACGCACCCTTCATCTCTCTCTCTCTCTCTCTGTCTCTCACTTCTCTGTCTCTCTCTCGTCCGTCTGTCTGTCTGTCTCTCTCTCTCTCTCTCTCGGTCGACGTACCCTTCATCTCTCTCTCTCTCTCTCTCTCTCTCTCTCTCTCTCTCTCTCTCTCTCTCTCTCTCTCTCTCTCTCTCTCTCTCTCTCTCTCTCTCTCTCTCTCTGTACCTCTCTCTCTCTCTCTCTCTCTCTCTCTCTCTCTCTCTCTCTCTCTCTCTCTCTCTCTCTCTGTATTTGTGTTTACATTTCCCAATGTATGCAACATAATGTAATACCTTTCTTGGTCTAATTCTTCAATAAATCATTTGAAAATGGAGAGGTTCCTGAGGACTGGAAGCTGACCCCAATCATAAAGAATGACGTTCATGAGTGTTTACCAGAATTATTAAAATATTAGCCGACATTTCTTATTGATAACTATTTGATTGTTCAACATAATGAAGTCTAGAAGTCTTAACTAAGGTGCTGAATGCAGATGGCTTGCCAATGGGCATTAGGAGGTAGATCATAGCTAGATGTTTAGACTAGGTATAAATCCAACATACACAAATTTATGGAATTTTCAGTTGAAGAAGTTTAACACTGGAATAGTCTGAGGCAACTTCATCACATCTAAGATATACTTTACTTCATAACTTTCTAAGCTGTAAAAGTGTAGGTCAGCTAAAATCGAAAATATACACTATTATGCACACTACAATATGTGAAATGGACTACTATACACATTCTCGCTTTTCACCTACAGGATCTCCTAGTAATGGATCGCAAGGTCTTTGATATACGAGATATTCCTTGTAACTCTTCATTGGAACTCTGTCCCCATCCCTCAAGCAATTCTGTTGTTCCCTTTTTACAGCTTTTCCTCTGTCCCTCTCCTTCTTTTCCTCCACCCTCCGTCCCCCTCCCTCCTTTCCTCCACCCTCCTTTCCTCCACCCTCTGTCCCCCACCCTCTTTTCCTCTATCCCCCACCCTCAAGCAATTCTGTTGTTCCTTTTTTACAGCTTTTCCTCTGTCCCCCTCCCTCCTTTCCCCCACCCTCTGTCCTCCACCCTCCGTCCCCCACCCTCTGTCCTCCACCCTCTGTCCCCCACCCTCTTCTCCTCATCCTCAAGCAATTCTGTTGTTCCCTTTTTACAAGTTTTGCTCTCACTCGGTTCCTTTGACAGAGTTTGCTGCCCCGAGGTACAACACTCCACACCGAAAGGGTTGTAGACACCTTTGATTCTATGTTCTCTTTTTTACTCTGGCTCGGGTTTCTCCCTCCCTCCCTCCCTCCCTCCCTCTCTCCCTCTCTCTCTCTCTCTCTCTCTCTCATTAAGAAATAAACCATATGAAGAAAGACTTAAACGATTGAACCTGTTCTCATTAAAAAAGAGGAGGTTGAGGGGTCAGCTTATTGAGTGCTTTAAGATACTAAAAGGTTTCGACAAAGTCGATGTAAATGCACTATTCACATTAAACAATACTAATCAAACTCGCGGAAATGGAATGAAATTAAAAACCAAAAAGGCAAACCTAGATGACACAGAGTTTCTTCACCTACAGTGTGGCGACAGAGTGGAATAAACTACCAGCGAGAGTGGTGGAGAGCGACACAATAAACGCTTTCAAGGGAAGGCTTGACCTCTATCTGCAGAGGGCTGGGGTGATATGAAGAAAAAAAAAAAGGAAAAGGGAAAGAAAAAAAAAATGTATGTAAGTGTATGTGTGTGCACTGTACAGTATGTGTATATGTATGTATGTATGTATGTATGTGTATGTGTGTGCACTGTACAGTATGTGTATATGTATGTATGTATGTATGTGTATGTGTGCACTGTACAGTATGTGTATATGTATTTATGTATGTATGTGTATGTGTGTGCACTGTACAGTATGTATATGTATGTATGTATGTATGTGTATGTGTGTGCACTGTACAGTATGTGTATATGTATGTATGTATGTATGTGTATGTGTGTGCACTGTACAGTATGTGTATATGTATGTATGTATGTATGTGTATGTGTGTATGTGTATGGACCGGTGTATATATGTATATATATGTATATATATATATATATATATATATATATATATATATATATATATATATGCATATATACATGTATAGTTTGTAAGGCCAGACTGCCTAGTAAGGACCTTGAGGTCTGTGTGGTCTGTGTATCTATGTAGCTCTATGTAGCTCTCTCTCTCTCTCTCTCTCTCTCTCTCTCTCTCTCTCTCTCTCTCTCTCTCCTCTCTCTCTCTCTCTCTCTCTCTCTCTCTCTCTCTCTCTCTCTCTCTCTCTCTCTCTCTCTCTCTCTCTCTCTCTCCTTTGCTATCCTTTCCGTCCACTGTCCCTTACTCTCGGGTTAGCTATCGCTACTCGAATTAAGTCCTGACCACCTCGCTGGGATCGTAAGGTCTGTATGGTCAGTGTATCTATGTACAAATTTAAATCTCTGTCTCTCTCTCTCTAAGCAAATATTAAGAAAGGTAATTACTGGTAAGTATATCAATTATATAAACAATACCGCATTGTGGGATAGTATTAAGCACCTGTAAAACGAAGTGATAATATCAGCTTGTTTTTTATACAATTTTATCAGTTTGTGTAGGATGGTTCCATGTCATCTCAACCAGTAGACCATTTCAACCAGTAGCTCTCAACCAGTGCCAAATTAACCAAGATCAACCAAACCAGTGTCAAAATATAGTACTAACCTAACCTAACCTAACCGTATTGGTTGATTTGGTACTGGTTGAAATGGTCTACTGGTTGAGTTGACCGGTCACCGTGTAGGAAACATCTAAGCGATTTAGTTGGCCTTCGGAAGGAAATCTTGATGTCAGAAGTTATGTTCCACCTCTTTGATTCCCAGGGAGAGTTCAGAATCTAAAATATATACTTTAATGCTATCAGTATTAAGGGGGGATGGTTCATATTTAGTTCGATATTCTAATTTATTTATTATTTTTCTAGTTTCCTCCATAGACCTCCATCAAACTTAAACCAACATCCATTAGATCCCCCTACTAGATTAATTTGTACATTTTTCGGTAGAAAAGGCCGGTTCTTCCAAAATTACAGGCTCACTAACGTTCGCCAGGACAAAGATCGACACCTAAATAGGACGAAAGGTCTTAATATTGACAAATAAATGGAGCGAAAGATCTTAAAAACACCCAACTAATGGGCCGAACCTCTTCATTATCTGAACACTAAGAGGGCTAAACAAGAGGAAGATGGGGAATCAGAAAAACGACCCATCTCCCCTCATAGAAAAGCGTCATCCCAGTGAAATAAATGGGCAGCGAACTCTGTCAACCCATTCCAGATATTCCCAGCCAGCCCCACGTCACTCCCACCCACTCCCATTCCAGCAACTCCATTTGGGCGAGTGGTGGGGCAGCCGGGGAAGGTCTTGCTAAATTAGATTAAGGGGAGACAGTGGCTGTTTGTTTGGTCTATTAATTTATTTATTCATATATGTTTTCTAGTTTCCTCCCTAGACCTCCATCAAGCTTAGAAACACACCCCCTAGACCCGTCTTCAAGATAAATTTGTACATTTTTCAGTAGTTCGGCCGGTTCCTCCTAAAATAACAGGCTCGCTATCGCTCGCCAGGAAAAAATCGACACCTAAATGGCACGAAGGGTCCTAATATTGACAAAGAAATGGGGTGAAAGGTCATAAAACTCCCAAACTAATGAAAACAACGTCTTAAAAAATTTCAAAACTAGTGGGGCTAAACATTAGGTAGAAGAGGGTCCAGAAAAACGGCCTGTCTCCCCTTACCTTAGGACTGCGAGAGAGTATATATGGCATTTAGCGTATGTAGTATATATATATATATATATATATATGTACACTCAGGTACTGCAATTATGTGTCGGCTATTCCTTGATAAATTACATTAACCCGTTCCGTACCGGCGAAGTCATTTCAATTTAATTCTAACTATATTATTTTATTAGTTTCACTCCAATACCAAACACCTCCCAATGAAATTAATGAAAGCATGTGATCCACCGGGATTCGAACCTGGGTTACCACACATAAATATTAAACACTTTAACCATTACACCATGCAGCTTAAAAAGGACGTGTGGTATTCAAAAAGGGTTAAGTGAGATAGTTAATTACTGAATATAATCGTTTAATAGTAGCCAGAATAGTGTTAAAAGGACGTCACCGGTACTGAATGGGTTAAGTTAGTCTACAACATACGCACATTATACTGTCCCTTTAATGATATTTAATTGACACTCGATCTTTGTGTATGAGTGTGAATGTGTGTGTGTGTGTGTGTGTGAATGTGTGTGTGTGTGTGTGTGTGTGTGTGTGAGTGTGAATGTGTGTGTGTTGTGAATGTGAGTGTAATAATATAATAAACGGTTTATTAAAGAATGGCAGCCTCATGAGCTGAAAATACACATTTTACAATTTAGTGGATGAATATGAGATGTACAGATATGAAGATGGTAAGCTCAGTTTACAAAATAAATAAATAAATACAATAATGATGCAGGTGCAGAATACAAATTATCATAAAATAACCATGAGAGCAAGTGATATACAGTACATATACACGTTTATTTTACTTACTCATATACAGAACATACATATATACACGTACGTACGTACATACATACGCATACATATACACACATATATAAGAACATAAGAACATGCAGTAAGTGTGCACATGTCCGTATACACAAACGCTCACGTATGCACACAAACATACATACATACAAAAACTGTTTTGGTGGGGTCAGGGTAAAGAGGTAAAGGGTAAAGAGGGAGCGGCGTTCAAGTCCGTGCACATAGGGTCAGGTAAAGCCTACTACAATGGGAGGTTAATCCTCGGTAGTGTAGGTGTGTGTGTCGGTGTGTCGGTGACCGGGTGTAATCACGGTGCAGCAGAGGTCCTCAGATTTTGTCAATATCTCTGGAAATACTGACGTTACAGTGTAGTGACCTATGCCAATTAAGCATTAAGGATTCGCGCCGTTTGTGATTGTATCTGGAAGAAAATTAAGCGAGTGGGTGATGAAATATTAACGAAAATACTATACTCTACCCAGCCTTCTCGCCCACAGTCAGCGCCACCTGTTGTTCAACCATGCAAACCACCCACACCAACATTTCTACCACTACCACTATCTTCCCCCATCGTCTTTCTCCATATTGGTGATATGAATCTATCGTGTGAAAGTTAAATTAAGGTACCGGTAATTTAAAAAGTGAAACCCTAAATAGAAAATAGAAAAGTGAATTACCAGTCTGTAAACAACCTCCCCCCCCCCCCCCCTACCTAGAAGCATGTCTCATAGAACAAGCCTACCCCCTCCGGGAAATTCATACTCAAAGTGTACATTGAGTGTTTAAAGTGTGAAAACTGTAATTGTTTTATCCATGTTGCCTGTTTTGAACTTCCATCATACCACCTAGTAAATTACTTTAACTCTAGAATCCACTACAATTGTGAGAGTTGTGTACAATTAAAGTTTAAGGATAAATATGATGAACAGTATGCATGGGTACAATCAATCATCGAGCGTGCTGTTGCCAGTACCAGTACAGTGACTGACCTTACACAAGATGAGGACAAAACATTACATGATTCTGAATCTGAAAAAGAGACGCAAACCAGTGTTCAAGAAACAAATGCCTCTATACCACAATTGAAAAGGTTGACAAGATCTGTTTCTATTACAAACAAAATAGTTGTAAATTCGGCCGAGAAGGTCGTGATTGCAGATATAATCACCCTAAGATCTGTCCAGCCTACCAAGCTCATGGCCCTACCCTGCACATGGATGTGTAAAAGGCCGTCAGTGTGAGAACTTTCACCCTATTATCTGTAATGGATCAGCAGAGGCATCCGAGTGTTTTAACCAAAGATGTAGGAAACTTCACCTTAAAGGCACTCGTCGTCGACCTCTGAACTCCAGACTACCACCAACGACTGCTCACCAGGTACCACCTACTAATGTTTACAATCCAGGACCCAGAACTTTACCACCACCTGGTCCAGTGGTTGAGCCAAGACCATCTGCTGGACCAGGACCCACAGTTTATGTTGGGCCAGGACCAACTACTATCCCACCTACTTCTACAGTAACTACACCCACTGCTACTCCACCAGTTATTCCTGAGCCTATACATCCCTTTATTGCAGCTCCCCCTGTACAGAACCAACCAAGAACAAGTGATGGAATAGACAATTTTCTTATAAACAAGTGCAAATTCTTCAAATGCAAATGAATCATATCCTCAAGATAAAAGCATGGCAACAAGACCAAAGCATCAATTGGCATCCATCCCGTGTGCCGATAGGCCATCCTCAAGGAGTCCTCTCACCAGATCATATGTTTCCATATTAAACAAAATAATTTCATGCAACATTGAGGGGCTAATCCCACGCAAGTTCAAAGCAAAGCTTGAAATAATTTCTGAATTAGCATCTGAAGAGGAAGCCTTTATTGTTGCACTTACCGAATCACATCTCTCTGAAAATGTTAAAGATGCCGAGGTTAAAATAAACAACTATACATCGTTCAGAACTGATAGAGCAAATAGAAGAAAGAAAGGAGGAATTATCACCTATCTGAAAGACACAATCTTCCCGTACACCAAAGTGATACTTTCATTCTCAAACTCAGTTTCTGAGGTACAAATGCTCAACATTGAACACATAAATCTGATGTTTATTGTCATCTATCGCCCTCCTGACTGTGCCCAGAACAATTTATCCCAATCCTGACACTGATTAAAGACAAAATAAATGAGATGTCAGCTCCCTTACCAAATATCATCCTAACGGGTGATTTCAACTTACCAATAATTGACTGGGAAACTGAAGTGGTACAAGGAGGATCTACAGATGCACAATTACAAGCAGCTGCCCTCCTTGACCTAGCAGAGAACTACTGCATGAACCAGTATATCCGAGTCCCTAAACGTGGCAAAAATATCCTAGACCTATTCTTCACTAATAACGAAGAGCTTGTCCACGAGTACACTGTAGACCCAACTACTATATCAGACCACAATATAATTGTAATGACTACCAACATAAAATCTTTAGAACACAAAAAAGCAATGATACCACCCCAAAGAAACCTAACACTAACATCACTAACAATCAGTGATGATGCCACCTTCACTACCCATATCCTAACAGTAGTACAAAAGACACGAGCCCAGGTTGGCTGGGTATTGCGTACTTTCAGAACTCGTGAAAGCGAACCTATGTTAACCCTGTATAAGGCCTTGGTAATACCACTCTTGGAATATTGTTGCCAGTTATGGAATCCCTGGAAGTCACGAGAGAAACAAGCATTGGAAGGCATCCAGCGCTCCTTCACTAGTAAAATAGTGTCTGTGAAGGAGGAAGACTACTGGCAAAGACTTAAGTCTCTAAACTTGTACTCTCTAGAACGACGCCGAGAAAGATACTTGATCATTTATACCTGGAAAATTCTCAACAACTTAGCCCCAAACCTGCTGGGAGAGGAAGAAAAGGAGTTGATAGAGATAAAAGAAAACCAACGACTGGGCCGTATGTGTATTATCAGGTCAATTAACTCAAGAGCACTGACAAGAGTTAAGACACTTAAAGAAAATGCCTTCGCTACACAGGGTCCGAAGCTCTACAATGCACTGCCAAAAGAAATAAGAAACCAAAACTACCCAACCGTTGAAATATTAAAAAAGGACTTGGATGATTTCCTGTCATCACTGCCAGACCAACCAATCCTACCCCACTACTACCTCCGTGCTGCCAGCAACAGCATTCTTGACCAGCTGGCACAGAGGAGGGTAGATGGGATGTACAGTGGCGGCGCCGCAACGGCGTGGACCACGGGGCACTAACTGACAGCCCTCAACTACAACCACAGGAACCACAGGTGTGTGTTCGTTCGTGTGTGTGTGTGTGTGTGTGTGATAGAAGGCGAAATGTGGAAAAGCTTGGGCGTTCTATTGTTAAGGGTGGAAATACATGGATGAAGATACACGAACACTTAATAATAGATGATGCTTATGCATAGATTTATAATCAGAAGTTGCGCTAGTGAGCAATATGTTCTCGCTCATATGTACATATATTTACATACATATGTGCATATGACCATACAAATACACGTACAGTACATATATATATTATATACCTTATATTCTCAACCGGGCTCGAACCATTGACATCACATACACACAGACATACATATACATAAATATATGCACATTACATACATATATGCTCTTCTCTTATCCACCTGATACTCTCAGCCGAGCTCAAACCACAAACAGTATACACTATAGACACATATATATATACATAAATAACGCATACATACATACACATATATGCACACATACATACACATATACTGCACATACATAGATACACACATACACATATACATATATACACATATACATAAACAAACTCAAGCAAATACATACAAATTATATTCTAATACACACACGCACACACACTTATGCATACATTATTAAAGGTGGGCGCGTATATATGGTGTGACAGGCCGTTATTACACATTATTAATAATATTAACAATGGTTGGGATAGGACTATTTTTATATCTGTCAGTTCTTGCTCTTATTGGTTGGAGTGTGTTGAAGTGACGAGCTGCACGTGTTGGTCTAGGGGCGTCTGGTGGAAGTAAGTTTCTGTGTCGTGGGTGAACAAGCAGCTTAGATGCAAACTGTTTGAGTGTGTTGTAGTGGTGGGTTGAAAGTGCAGGTATGCTAAGGGTGGTGAGAGGTTCCTCGTACCCTGGATATGTGCCACCCAGGATGATCCTGCATGCCCTCCTCTGCACTCTCTCCAATTGACGTTGTTGTGTCAGGGTTAGAGAGGAGGACCAGGCGGGAGAGGCGTAGGTGAGCTTAGGGAGTATGAAGGTGTAATATATACTCTTCAGCTCATTCTCCGGCGCCCCCAGGGATCTCAACCGCCTTAGCATAAACAACTTGTATGTGGCGGTCCTGACTATGGTAGTTACATGTTTCTTCCAGTTGAGTTTGTTGTCCACAGTGATTCCGAGGAGTTTGGTGGACTCAACAAGCTGAAGGGGATGAGGACCAATTGTGACAGTGGGTAGAGGAAGGTCGGTAACGGAGGTGTTGATGTGCATGACCACTGTCTTGTCATGATTGATAGTCACATGATTGTCTGTTGTCCAGGCTTGAAGACGGTCGAGGATGTCTTGTAGGGGGTCATAGTTAGGGGAGGTGTTATCGACAGTAATGCCGACAGTCGAGTCGTCCACGTACTTCCAGTGGAATGGGGTGTCCTTTAGGGCATCATTAATCAAGATGAGGAACAATAGAGGCCCCATCTTTGTGCCCTGTGGGACTCCACATGTGATGTCTAGGAAGGTGGAGATGGAGCCTTGGTATCGCACTGCTTGTCGTCTGTCACTAAGGAAGTCGGTCAACCACGCAACCAGGGTAGGATGTAGCCCCAACTTTATGGCCTTGTTGATAATGATGGTGTGGTCAACAAGGTCAAATGCTTTCCTGAAGTCAATAAAGGCAAGGGCGAGGGAAGTCTTTCTCTTCTCAAGATTTGTGTAAATATAATCTAGGAAGCTTAATAAGACAGTGAGTGGTGGAGGAGGTTTTTACGAATGTGTGAATGCGTGTGTGTGTGTGTGTGTATCAATGTGTGAGTGTGTGTGTGTGTGTGAGTATGAATGTGTTTGTGTGTGTGTGTGTGTGAGTGTGTGTGTGTGTGTGAGTATGAATGTGTTTGTGTGTGTGTGTGAGTGTGAATGTGTGTGTGTGTGTTTGTGAGTGTGTGTGTGTATGTGTGACTGTGAATGTGTGTGTGTGGCCTAGTAGTATGCATCCATTGCCTCGTTTACTTTTTTGCTGTGCCCCTCTTCCCCGTTATCACCAATCTCTCTCTTCCTCTTTTGCAAACAAAACCTTCCGACCAACAATTGCAATAGAGTGTTGAACTAATTGCTTTAATCTAGGTCCCTGCAGAGAGAGAGAGAGAGAGAGTTAAAGAGTGTGTGTGTGTATGTGTGTAATTCACTTGCCTGTTCGTCAAGGGGAATCCACGCAATGCGAGCTAAGCTCATTATTATCGCGCCTCCTTAACTGGGAATGTATTGCGTGAAATGCATGTTAAGTGTGTTATGTATCGTCGGAATGACTGTGGATGTGTGTGTAGTCTGTATTATAGCCAATTGGCAACATCTGGAAACGAAGGCTTAGGGCTAATCTGTACGATACCATTCTCACCCGAAGGCTTAGGTTGACCAGTACGATACCCATATCACCTTGTAACCGATCACCAACCCCAGATGGGACGTCACAGCTTCTTCCACTTATACCAGGTTCCTATTTATACTGGTAGGTGAACAGAGGCTACACCGTTAGGGGACTTGCCCAAATGTCTCTTCCCCGCCCGGGTCTCGAACCCGGGACCTTCTGGTTGTGAGCCAGACGCGCTATCAGTTACGCCACCGGGAGGGAGGGAGGGAGGGAGGTGTGTGTGTGTGTGTGTGTGTGTGTGTGTGTGTGTGTATATATATATATATATATATATATATATACGCAGACAACTCTACCTTACACTACTCAATTAGTTTCCAGAACGCCCCATCCAGCAATCCTTTAACAAAAAACGTAATGAAGCCATGATACATCTATCTTCTGATCTAACTACTATTTGCAATTGGGGCAGAGAAAACCTTGTTGCCTTTAATGCTTCCAAAACCCAATTTCTTCATCTTACTACCCGTCCGGAACTCCCAGAGGACTATCCCTTATACTTCAACAATACAAAAATCAATCCTTCATCTTCTCTCAATATTCTTGGTGTCTCTTTTCTTCTGCTCTCACTTGGAAGGACCATATTACCAGTCTTGCTAAGGCAACCTCCCAGAAGCTGGGTGTGCTCAACCGCCTCAAGGGGTTCTTAACCCCTGAACAGCTTCTTGCTCTGTACAGGGGCACAGTGCGTCCTTGTATTGAGTATTGTTCACATGTGTGGGGAGGATCCTCTCACACCGCACTCCTAGACAAAGTAGAAAGGAAGGCCTTTCGTATCATTAATTCCCGCCCACTCACCAACTCTCTGCAGTCTCTCTCTCTCTTTGCTGCAATGTTGCATCTCTCTCGCTATTGTATCGCTACTACAATAATCAGTGTTCCTCAGAGCTCTCCCAGTGTATACCACTTCCTCTACCTAGGGTGCGTGGTACCCGTCTTGCAACACAATCTCACCCCTACTCTGTGCAACTCTCCAACCCAAGATTCATACGTTACTCTCATCCTTTCTTCTATTCAACAGCTGAGCTCTGGAACTTTCTTCCAGATTCAGTCTTTCCCTCTTCCTATGACTTAAATTGCTTCAAACTTCGTTTGTCCAGGCATTTTAGCTCGAACTTCCCTTGATTTTGGCCCTGTCACTCTTTCAAATATGGGGGAGGCACTCGCTACAGTCAGTTCTGCATTTTGTCTCCCTCACTCACATAGAAAAAAAAAAAATATATATACAGTATACAGTATGTACTGTATATATAATATATATATATATATATTATATATATATATATATATATATATATATATATATATATATATATATATATATATATATTGATGGTTTGGTGTGTTTTTGAATGGCTGAGTATACCTGCCTATCCAAATTACGATTACCACTGTGTTCTTCCAACTGGTAGGAGCCTCGAGTAATAATTTAGGCTCTGCAGGGGGTGGATGTAAAACCTTTGTGAATGAACGCTCTCATTGCTGTTCAGTTCAGTAAACATTTTCAATAGAATCTATCTATCTATCTATATGCTCAGGCCCAATCCCCATTTTGGGGGTAGCCGACTCAAGACAGAGCAAGAACAGGGAAAACACCAAAACATAAAACAACAAAAAAACACAGATAAAAAGCACAAACTCACACACATCCATGTCACCCAGGAGAAGACCCAGAGACCAGGGTCACCAAGGTCGCTCCAGCACTCCCCCGGCCCCCGACCACCCGGAGAGGTTCCGATCTCGGCAGGCAGACATGCAGCGGAGCCAAAGCCACAAGCCCTCCCACCACACTTCCAGGCGCACCCTTCATATTAATCGTCTCCCCGGGTCAGGCGCCTGATGGACTATTATCTAGTCCAACTTGCGCCCGACCCCTTACTCCAAATGACCACGTGTTCACTCAACTATTCACAAGCATTCTCGATTCACTCCTGTCCATCTTCAGACTTAAACTGAAATGCAATAAAAGCCAGTATATGAGTTTTATTCTAGATTTCTTAAATTTAGTCAATAATAAGAATATTAACATTAGAAAATTACTCAGCCACTCATATAGGCATTTATTTCATTTCAGTTTAGGTCTGAAGATGGTTTATGCTTAAACCGAAACGTTACCAAAATAAAGATGTTCGTACCAGCGCTGGTGTTGATTTATACACATATATATATATATATATATATATATATATATATATATATATATATATATATATATATATATATATATATATTATATGATGACCCGGATATTATTGAGCCTAATCATGTATACGTTACTGACGGGGGGGGGGGGGGGGGGGGCAGACCATGATAACTCGGCATATTATGATTTACACTGGTACCTTTGGTCACCCATGCTCATATACAATTAACCCTCTCAGGTCTCAATAAGTTTTTCATTAACCTTTGCTATTATATAATTTATTCATTATTGTGCTAAGTGCGACAGGTCATTTTCGGAATAAAAGCTACTTGTCAGGCATTAGCTTTTGGTCCGTGGAAACCCTGAGCAAATACCATTATGCAGATCTACTTGATAATTGACGTAAAAAGAGGCTGATTACTAAGAGCTCGCTCGTGGAGTTGGGACGGAAATTTGCAAGTACGTTGTGAGCTTCTTTCCTGCAGCCTAGATGTGATTTCACATTACTTTTCCGTTTTCTGGCTACAATTAGACAATTTTATTCAGACTAGGAAGGTTATGTGGAAATCAATGGGTTTATTGAGATAATCTTAACCCTTATTATTCCCACAGATCCTTCCTAAGCCGTATAAACTCAAGTGACAGCCATAATAAACTGCCAAAATGCGTCATAATCTTCAAAATGGATAAACTCTCACACCAGTTATTGAGCTTCTCATTCCTTGTATATCTTTATCATGGGATTATTCATACAATGTTAACCCTTTGAAAATCATGACGCATTTTGACAGTCTATTCTGGCTATCATTAGATGATGTTATACAGTTTAAGAAAGCTCTGTGGGAATTATAAGGGTAAAGACTATCTCAATTAATGCTCTGGCTTCCACATACCCTTCCTAATAGGAATACAAAACATTAGAATAAAAAAAATAAAAAATAAAAATAAAAATAAAACCGAAAGAAAATACGTAATACTCTTTTGAAAGGATGAATATGATGGATTCCACAAGGCTATTATAATGGCGTGTCGTAATGTACTGACACGAAATACAACATTAATTCAACAAGCGATAATATCTTCCCTTGACACCGGGTTTTGAACGTGGGACCTTACGGTTAACAGCTCAGCAGCAAAACCACTCCACCACACTTTTCCTAGCATTGACAAAAATATAAGCCAAGCCAAGCAAAATTTCAAGAACTTAATCCATTTCTACATACATGTCACAAATCAATATAAACATACAACACCGCACTAGTACAGCAGCCCTAACCTGGTTGTAGAAAAAATCCTTGGTATCCCGCTTCCTATCACATAATTTACATATAGAACGGTTGTAGTAGCTTCAGCATTAATAAAGTGATCGCTTAATTTCCAGTTGGGATTATAATGAGGGATTTGTTTATAGATACTTGTAAGAGAATCAATACAAGAACATAAGAAAACGGGTGTCTGCAGAAAGCCGACTGACCCACACTCGGCAGATTCCTCTCACACCCAACCCATCTCATGACTTGCTGTAAAACACGATAAACAAATACAGTAGCCCTTTGTAGATCATCACGCATTTTGACAGTATATTCTGGTTATTATTATACGATTTTATACAATTTAGGAAGGATCAATAGGACTCATATGGGTAAAGACTATACTATCTCCATTAACCCTCTGAATTCAATAGACCCTTCCTAATCTGAAGAAAATCGCCTATTGACAGCCAGAATAAACTGTCAAAATGCGTCATGATCCTCAAAGGGTTAATTGAATCTTCCCATTGATACATCGGGATTCGAACCCGGGAAAATTGGATTACCAGCCCAGTAGCAAGACCACTCCACCACACCTCCCATGGAGATAAAGCAGAACATACAGAAGTGCTTCACATGCCCTCCTGACCCTACCAACAACCACACATACCCTCCTGACCCTACCAACAACCACACATGCCCTCCTCACTCTACCAACAACCACACATGCCCTCCTGACCCTACCAACAACCACACATACCCTCCTGACCCTACCAACAACCACACATGCCCTCCTGACCCTACCAACAACCACACATACCCTCCTGACCCTACCAACAACCACACATACCCTCCTGACCCTACCAACAACCACACATACCCTCCTGACCCTACCAACAACCACACATACCCTCCTGACCCTACCAACAACCACACATACAAAGTAAACAAGATAAATACATTCAAACAAACACACAAACAACTATACTCGGTTTAATTTCATTTGACGATAAATTGGATCTCTTAACTGCTGATTTATCGGTACTTAATGGAAAAATATGAAACTACTAAATATGTCTCTGTATCCTATTAAGGGGAGGTTTTTAGTTTGGTCCCTAGATATCCTTCAAGCTTAAGATTACACCCCCTTGAGTCCCTTTCAAGATAAATTTGTACATTTTTCGGTAGAAAAATTTCCCGGCTGGAAGCCGGTTCCTCTTAAATTACAGGCTCGCTATCTCTCGCCAGGATAAAATCGACACCTAAATGGCACGAAAGGTCTTAAAATTGACAGAAATGGGTTGAAAGTTTTTAAAATCGTGAAAATAATGGGGCGAACGTCTTAAAATTAGAAAAACAATGGGGCTAAACACGAGGGAGAAAGGAGTCAAGAAAAATATCCCTCAAGTGGCAATCTCCCCTTAAGACCAACTTCATAAAATTAGCAACATATTTCACTACAAAATCTTCAAAATAACTGAGAAATCTTGATGGGAACTTTGGAGTTTTACCGTCAGTTGAGAAGAAACAAACTATAATGCGGCATTCGGTAGAGCGCATACCTCCAGTCCTCCACTTACGCTGATCTTCTGGATCTGTTTCCTATATTCCAACTACTCCCTCTCGGGCATAGGCTGAGAGCCTGTACATTCAACCGTACATTGAACGGCGAAGCCCTTGAGGTCTCGTTCCAGTCTAGGGAGTGGGACATGTGAAGCACTTTGGGATACAACCAGCCCCCTATATCTTGCCTTCTCAAGATGCACAATTGCCCACCCACGGTTCGAAGCAGCCACATCTCTGAAGATGTTTCGCTCCAGTGCTTCACTGTCTCACCAACTAGACTCGGACCCTCACTCTCAGAATGCCACCTATTGAGCAATGAACTCACTAGGCATTGTCCCCATGTAGCATTATTGAATAAGGGAATATTCATACAATGCTATTTAATCAGGGAATAATTAGGGTATTTTCTTGGCGTTTCGCTGGGCTTTGTAGTAATGCACTGATACTATCACTTCTCCCTTGGTGCTTACCATATCTGACCACCAAATTTTGTGAAAATCGGTTCATAGCTTTGTGAGATATTCTGTATACATACAGACAGACAAATTAACGAAGGCAAATTAAAACATAACCTCCATCAAACTTCGTTAGCGGATGTAATAAACATACAGTACACCGTGTTTTGTCTATTAAATGTATGTTTTGATATCTGTTGAATAGTTTGCATCACTCATAAAATACCTTCGTTCTAAAATCTCTCTCTCTCTCTCTCTCTCTCTCTCTCTCTCTCTCTCTCTCTCTCTCTCTCTCTCTCTCTCTCTCTCTCTCTCTCTCTCTCTCTCTCTTTCCTAAATAGCCCCTAACCACTCTCCAGGGGGTCCTTCATCTAGTGTATGGTGGAAAAAGATGGTCATTAGTCTCTGGGATGTGTATTGGTTACTCTCTCTCTCTCTCTCTCACATACCCACCGCCGCGCAATCCGCACATACCACACCTTACAACCTCTCTCTCCCCAACACAACACACAGAGACACAACCTCCCCAACACACACACATACACACACACACATAAAACCTCTTTCTCTTCCCAACACACATACACACACATACAACCTCTCTCTCCCCAACACACATACACACACATACAACCTCTCTCTCTCTCAACCCACATCACACACCATAACCGCTCTCTCTCCCGCCCAACACACATAAACCACACATACAAACCTCTCTCCCCCCCAACACACATACACACACATACAACCTCTCTCGCGCCCCCCCCACAGACACAACATACAACCTCGCTCCCCAACACTACACACACAGACAACTCTCTCTCCCCCCCAACACACAGAACACAACCACTCTCTCCTACCCAAACACACATACACACACAGACAACCGCGCGCGGCCCCAACACACACCAAACACACAACCTCGCGCGCGCGACAACCACACAGACAACCGCGCGCGCGCGCCCAACAACACACACAACAACCTCGCTCTCTCTACCCAACACACAGACACACACAGACAACCGCGCTCGCGCGACCCAACACACAACACACACAACCCCTCTCTCTCTCCCCAACACAAAGACACGCACATACCACCTCTCGCGCGACCCAAACACGCAACACAGACAACCTCGCTCTCTCCCAAACACACAACACACATACAACCCCTCTCTATACCCAACACACACATACAACCCTCTCTCCCCAACACACCAAAACACACAATACAACCTCTCTCTCTCGCTCTCTCTCTCCCCACAACCAACACACAAAACAACGCTCTCTTCCCAACACCACATACACACACAGACAAACCGCTCTCTCTACCCAACACACATAGACATACAACCTCTCTCCCCAACGACACACACACACAACAACCTCTCTCTCTCTCTCGCCCCCCAACACACAAACACACATACAACCAGCTCTCTCTCCCAAAAACACACATACATACAACCTCTCTCTCCCCAACACACACACATAAAACCTCTCTCTCTCCCCAGACACACACACACATACAACCTCTCTCCCAACACACAGACACCACACATGCAACCTCTCTCTCTACCCCACACACATACATACAACCTCTCTCTCTCCCCAACCACACACACATATACAACCTCTCTCTCTCTCTCCCCAACACACATACACACACATACAACCTCTCTCTCCCCAACACACATACACACACAGACAACCGCGCGCGAGCGACCCAACACACAGACACACACAAAAACAACAACCTCTCTCTCTCCCCAACACACATACACACACATACAACCTCTCTCTCTCCCCAACACACATACACACACATACAACCTCTCTCTCTACCCAACACACATACACACACATACAACCTCTCTCTCTTCCCAACACACATACACACACATACAACCTCTCTCTCTCTCCCCAACACACATACACACACATACAACCTCTCTCTCTTCCCAACACACATACACACACATACAACCTCTCTCTCTACCCAACACACATACATACAACCTCTCTCTCTCCCCAGCACACCCACATACAACCTCTCTGTCTCCCCAGCACACACACATACAACCTCTCTCTCTTCCCAACACACATACACACACATACAACCTCTCTCTCCCCAGCACACACACATACAACCTCTCTCTCTCCCCAACACACACACATACAACC
The DNA here is from genome assembly GCA_032716605.1 of Paralithodes platypus. NCBI lineage: Eukaryota > Metazoa > Arthropoda > Malacostraca > Decapoda > Lithodidae > Paralithodes > Paralithodes platypus. The sequence continues at coordinate 5,070,640 of CM064546.1, read as the reverse complement.
TCTCTCTCTCCCCAGCACACACACATACAACCTCTCTGTCTCCCCAACACACACACATACAACCTCTCTCTCTCCCCAGCACACCCACATACAACCTCTCTCTCTCCCCAGCACACACACATACAACCTCTCTGTCTCCCCAGCACACACACATACAACCTCTCTCTCTCCCCAGCACACACACATACAACCTCTCTCTCTCCCCAACACACACACATACAACCTCTCTCTCTCCCCAGCACACCCACATACAACCTCTCTCTCTCCCCAACACACACACATACAACCTCTCTCTCTCCCCAACACACACACACATACAACCTCTCTCTCTCTCCCCAACACACATACACACACATACAACCTCTCTCTCTCCCCAGCACACACACATACAACCTCTCTCTCTCCCCAACACACACACATACAACCTCTCTCTCTCCCCAGCACACACACATACAACCTCTCTCTCTCCCCAACACACACACATACAACCTCTCTCTCTCCCCAACACACACACACATACAACCTCTCTCTCTCTCCCCAGCACACACACATACAACCTCTCTCTCTCACCAACACACATACATACAACCTCTCTCTCTCTCCCCAGCACACACACATACAACCTCTCTCTCTCTCCCCAACACACACACATACAACCTCTCTCTCTCTCACACACACATACAACCTCTCTCTCTCTCATACACACACACACATACAACCCCTCTCTCTCTCTCATACACACATACAACCTCTCTCTCTCCCCAGCACACACACATACAACCTCTCTCTCTCCCCAACACACACACATACAACCTCTCTCTCTCCCCAGCACACACACATACAACCTCTCTCTCTCCCCAACACACACACATACAACCTCTCTCTCTCCCCAACACACACACATATAACCTCTCTCTCTCCCCAGCACACACACATACAACCTCTCTCTCTCCCCAACACACATACATACAACCTCTCTCTCTCTCCCCAACACACATACACACACATACAACCTCTCTCTCCCCAACACACATACATACAACCTCTCTCTCTCTCCCCAACACACATACACACACATACAACCTCTCTCTCTCTTCCCAACACACACACACACACACACACACACACAGTTGGTTCATGAACAATTCAGATTCAGTAGCAATTAGGAGAGCGAAAACTTTCCCTTTATTTCAGGATAAAAGTAGGAGGAAATGGTGTGTTTATTCTGTGTGTGTGTGTGTGTGTGTGTGTGTGTGTGTGTGTGTGTGTGTGTGTTTGTGTGCGCGCGCGCGCGCGCGTGGGTGTCTGCAATAATAATAATAACAACATCAAGAATAACTACAAAAATAATAATAATAATAATAGTAGTAATAATGAAAATAATAATAATAGTAATAATGATGATAATAATAATAATAATAATAGTAATAATGATGATAATAATAATAATAAATGTTATACAGTATAATTATATATATGCAATTCCCTACATTCTCTTCCCGCATCAATTTAAAACAAATTTTTTTATTCATGTCATTCACCAAGAATAATATAATATTAGTTTTAGAAAAAGCAGTAACAGAATTTTGCTGTCCATTTTGCATTCTACACAGAAGTTTTCACCCAATTCTGAGACAGATTTTTCGTACCATGCCTTCTGTTTCGTATATTTTTGTCCACTCTTCTCTCTCTATCTCTCTCTCTCTCTCTCTCTCTCTCTCTCTCTCTCTCTCTCTCTCTCTCTCTGTATATGTATATATATTACGTTAATCTCTGTTATAAGTTTACATCCTGATTAACGTTTCTTCAGTTCCTTTAGCGCCATTATATCATTTCTTAGATTTAATTATAAGGAAGTCATAACGCGGGAGCTGTTTTATTTCCCCAGGGGGTTCACTATGTAAACCTATTAACCCGGTTTCTCTTGAAGGGGGTTACTTAATTTCATATTTGTATTATTTTAGTTTTAGATTTCTTTAGTTTGTTCCCTAGATCTGTATCAAGTTAAAAAAAAAATAAAAAATAAACACACACACGCACACCCAAGATCCCCTTCTAGATAAATTTGTATATTTTTCGGTTCCTACTAAATTACAGGCTCGCTATCGCTCGCCAGGCAAAGCCAACACTCAAAGGGCACGAAATTGGGCGAATTGTTCTAATATCGCCACATTAATGGAGTGAATGTTTTAATATATCATAACTAATGGTGAGAAAGGAGTCCAGAAATAACCAATACCCTCCCTTAACCTGGTTTCTTTTGATATCATTCTAATTCCCTGGATTTACCCAGTGTGGAGACGAAACCACAGGTGCAAGATAATAAATATGTATCTATCTATCTATTAACAGTTTCGGTTCAACTTGAAACCTCTGAAGAATATCCCAATCGAACATAAACTGTGGAGTGTGTATGTCTAACAGTATTTATAAGGCTATTTTGTTATAACTAGATTAAGTCTGGTCAGTGTGAGATGCAATTTCCTTATAATGAGCAATTGACGGTCGGTAATATCGGTCAATTAATTCGATCGGGTGGTAGGAAATCACATTGAATAGTTTTATTGCTTAACCCACTCAAGCTCCAATACGCGTTTCTGTTCTGTTTCTGGCTACTATTAGACGATTTTATTCAGATTAGTAACGGTATATGGAAGTCAAAGGGTTGATTGAGATAGTATTTACCCTTTTAATACCCACAGATACTTCCTAAGCTGCATAAAATCGTGAGCCAAAATAAACTGCTAAAACGCGTCAGAGCTTCAAAGGGTTAACCCACTCAGCACCGGTGACGTACTTTTCATTACTTTTTATTGGCCAACTGCGCAAATAGTGTCTTAAAGGGGAGGTTTTTAGTTTGGTCTCTAGATGTCCATCAAGCTTAAGATTACACCCCCTTGAGCCCCTTTCAAGATAAATGTGTACATTTTTCGGTAGAAAAATGTCCCGGCTGAAAGCCGGTTCCTCTTAAATTACAGGCTCGCTATCGCTCGCCAGGATAAAATCGACACCTAAATGGCACGAAAGGTCCTAAAATTGACAGAAATGGGTTGAAAGTTCTTAAAATCGTCAAAATAATGGGTCGAACGTCTTAACATTAGGAAAACAATGGGGCTAAACATGAGGGAGAAAGGAGTCAAGCAAAAATCCCTCAAGTGGAAATCTCCCCTTAAGTTCTTGGACAACCCTGATGAAAGGAAGCGTACACTGTCCACACCAATAGTTCACCTATAATCCTTCTAATAAACCCTTTAACCCTTTAAGAATTATGCCGCGTTTTTAACAGTGCATTCTGGCTATCATCAGACGATTTTATACAGATTAGGAGGGATCTGTGGGAATTAAATGCTTAAATGTATACTTTTTGAATTGAATTAAATATTTTGCATTGACATTTGAATTGAAGCCTATTTCATCCCTCTGACTTCCTTAGAGTGTTCATAATCTGAATACGAACGTCTAATAAAATCCAGAACATAGAAAACGAATGCGTCATCGTATCTTGAAAGGGGTAACTACAAATGGCTATCCCTAAGTGCCCAACATTAATGGTTTTCTTTCTAATATTCTCTAAACCCTTTGAATACCATGGGCGTGTGTTATAGTTACCTTTAGCTATATTTAGACGATAATATGCAGCTTAGGAAGGATCTGTGGTAGTAAAAGGGTTGGTTGTCATAGTTGCAAGCCTTATTATTGCTACAGGTCCTTCCTAAGCTGCATAAAAAACATCTGATGGTTGCCAGAATATGACAAGAAGTACGTCCCTGGTAATTAAGGGGGGTGACCTGCTTTTTGTTATTTCTGTCCTTTTCTCTCTTTCTCTGGCTTGTATCCATTCGGCCCATTCAGCCAACTATTTAAAGACGTTTATCCCCATCTAGGTGTCGATTTCTTCCTGGCGAGCGATAGCGAGCCAGCATTATATGAAGAAATCCGGTTTCGCCGGAGACATTTTTCTATCGAAAAAAGTACAAATTTAGCCTGCTGTCAAGAACATTTAAAAGATATGCTGGTTCGCTACCGCTCACCAGTACAAAATTAACACCTGGATGGGGATAAACGTCTTAAAACAGTAGGCTGAATGGAGCCAAATGGATACAAGCCAGAGATAAAGGAAGAAATGGGGAAAGATGAGTGGAAAAAAAAAAAAAAATGCAGGTCAACCCCCTTAATGGGTTAAGATAATTCAGCATTTCTCTTCACTCGCTATTTTTCTTGCTAACTTGGGTAAGAGAGAACTTTGGGGAAGAGATAAAGAGGAGGAAGAAATAAGAATAAACAAGGAAGAGAAAGAAAAGACAAAGAGAAGGAAGAGGAGTAATTGTGTTTCGAGCATTATACTGTGTGTGTGTGTGTGTGTGTATATATATATATATATTATATATATATATATATATATATATATATATATATATATATATATATATATATATATAATAATCCTAAAATCGTGAATATTAATTATATGACGTTTCAAGAATTGCTGTTCTCATCTTCAGGCCTATAATTAAGATGTAATTTTGGCTGTATCTTAATTATAGGCCTCAAGATGAGAACAGCGATTCTCGAAACGTCATATAATTAATATATATATATATATATATATATATATATATATATATATATGTTTCTAGTCTCTCAGTGGGGATCGAACCATCGACCATCAGGATGATAGCCGACGCTTTAATCAATTACACCACGGCAGTCTGCCGTGGTGTAATTGATTAAAGCGTCGGCTATCATCCTGATGGTCGATGGTTCGATCCCCACTGAGAGACTAGAAACATTTAGTGGCTCACGTGTATTTGTGATATATTCTCAATATATATATATATATATATTCCCCTTACTCATACCATTATTTGGCAGAGTAACATGAATGCAGGGAAACTATGCTAATTTTGTTCTCAAAAATGTTGTTGTTGTTGTTGTTGTTGTTCCCCAAGCTGCCTGGCCGAACAGCCCCAAGGCCCCGAGCAAGGCTAAGGCCATAACCGAGCGCCCCCACAGAACCCTCCCTGCCGACCACAATAAAGCCTGGGTGACCGAAGCCACTCCATGGCGGGGAGCTGAGGAGGGTGCGGAAACGCCCGGGAAACCAAAGCCCCACCCAGGGCCCTGTGCCCCTCAGCAATTATGAAGAGAAAGTTGAGGGGCAAAGGAAAAATGTCTCAAAAATGTAAATGAGGACAGTGGAAACTAATTTACGGTCAGGAAAAGTTTAAATTAATTGTTGTCACCACAAAGAAGCAGAAGGGGCTGAGGACGGCGACAAGGAGCCCAAGCAATATTAAGGGAGCCCACCTCGCTTTTTTTCTCTTTTTCTCCCTCTCTCTTTGGCTTGTATCCATTCGGCCCCATTCAGCCTACTGTTTAATGACGTTTACCCCCATCCAGGTGTCAACATTTTCCTGGCGAGCGGTAGCGAGCCAGCATATATATGTTTTGTTTTGACAGCAAGCTAAATTTGTACATTTTTCGATAGAAAAATTTCTCCGGCGAAGCCGGATTTCTACATACAATGCTGGCTCGCTATCGCTCGCCAGTATGAAAACGACACTTGGATGGGGATAAACGTCTTAAAACAGTTGGCTGAATGTGGTCGAATAGATACAAGCCAGGGAAAGAGAGACAAGGAGAGAAAGATAAAAAAAAAAAGCCGGTGACCCCCCTTAAACAGAGATTATAAAAATGTAGTATGCAATTAGACGAAAGTTTAAATTAATTCGGCGCATATGATCAGTGTTTGATAAAGTTATGCGTAGCAAATTGAACAACACAATTTAAGTTGTATTGCACTTTTGTTATGATGTATATTATTAATGTATTGACGCAACGAATAAACTTAATGTATTGACGCAACGAATAAACTTAATGTATTGACGCAACGAATAAACTTAATGTATTGACGCAACGAATAAACTTAATGTGATTATTTTTGGTTCCGTTGAGAAAGTACACCATAGGTTTAACCCCTTCAGTACCGGTGACGTCATTTTCATTATATTCTGGCAACTATTAGACGATTTTATTCAACTTAGGAAGGCTCTCTCTCAATAATAAGGCTTCAGAATACCTCAGCCAACCCATTTTAACTACCACAGATCCTTAATATAACTAGATTAAAATATAACACACCTCGCTGGTTGGTACTCAAAGGGTTGACCGGGTTGGTCTCTGGGTACGACTACTATTACCATTTGAGTCTTTTAAAGGGGAGATGGGTCGTTTTTCTGGACCACTTTCTCCCTCGTTTTTAGCCCCGTTAGTTGGGAAATTTTAAGACGTTCGGCCCATTAGTTTGGCGGTTTTAAAACCTTTAGCTCCATTTCGTTGTCAATTTTAAGACCTATCGTGCCATTTAGGTGTCGAGTTTTTCCTGACGAGCGATAGCGAGCAAGTAATTATAAGAGGAACCGGCCTTTGGCCTGGATATTTTTCTACCGAAAAAATGTACAAATTTATCTTAAGGGTGTTTGTCTAAGTTTGAGGGAGGTCTAGCGAGGAAACAAAGAAATCTATCTATCTATCTATCTATTGCCTGACGCCGTGATTCCCGAAGGGGTGGCCAAACAAATATATGCATACATGAATTACTGTAATATATGCATACATGAATTGCTGTAATAGACCAAACAAAATAAAAATAAAAAGCCACTTTCCCCTTAACATACATAAACCTATGTACAGTCACGGCGGTAAATTGTGGACCAGGCGATGAACCCCTTTCTAGACACCACGCATGTGTATTGCATCCGAACACATTCTACACTACCAGGCCCCGCCCACTACTGGGTCGCCAGTCAGTTGGCAGAACACATCAAGTAGAACAATGGTTTAGAAATACACACCCACACAATACACTATATGCTTTTAGAAAGAGTGTGTATAAGCTAAAACATATGTAGTTCAGAGTGTGTATAAGCTAAAACATATGTAGTTTAGAGTGTGTATAAGCTAAAACATATGTAGTTTAGAGTGTGTATAAGCTAAAACATATGTAGTTTAGAGTGTGTATAAGCTAAAACATATGTAGCTTAGAGTGTGTATAAGCTAAAACATATGTAGTTTAGAGTGTGTATAAGCTAAAACATATGTAGTTTAGAGTGTGTATAAGCTAAAACATATGTAGTTTAGAGTGTGTATAAGCTAAAACATATGTAGTTTAGAGTGTAAAAGCTAAAAACATGTAGTTTAGAGTGTGTATAAGCTAAACACATATGTAGTTTAGAGTGTGTATAAGCTAAAACATATGTAGTTTAGAGTGTGTATAAGCTAAAACATATGTAGTTTAGAGTGTGTATAAGCTAAAACATATGTAGTTTAGAGTGTATAAGCTAAAACAGATGTAGTTTAGAGTGTGTATAAGCTAAAACATATGTAGTTTAGAGTGTGTATAAGCTAAAACATATGTAGTTTAGAGTGTGTATAAGCTAAAACATATGTAGCTTAGAGTCCCGGAGAGAGTGTAAACTGGACGTTGTATATCGTAGGTATTCCAAGTTACATATTCAATGCAATATAATGCAGAGATGGTTTTAGTTATTTTTGTTTTTTTGTTTTTTTCTATGTGATTGAGGGAGGCAAAAGGCATAACTGCCTATAGCGAGTGCCTCCCCCATAGTTGAAAGAGTGACAGGGCCAAAATCAAGGGACGTTCGAGCCAAAATGCCTGGACACACTGAATTTGAAGCAATTTAAGTCATAGGAAGAGGGAAAGACTGATTCTGGGAGAGAGTTCCAGAGCTCAGCTGTTGGGTAGAAGAAAGTTTGAGAGTAACGTTTCACTCTTGGGTTGGAGAGTTGCACAGAGTAGGGGTGGGATTGAGTTGCAAGACGGGTACCACGTGCCCTACGTAAAGGAGGTGGTATGCACTGGGATAGCTCTGAGGAACACTGATTATTATAGTAGCGATAGAATATGTATCGACTATCTTACGTTCAGGCACATAGCGGAATAGGCATCAAGATGAAGAAGAGTGTTATGTTCAATACTCACGTCCCTTGCATAATGCCTATTGTAGTTACATTTTAACATTGTTAGCGGGAGTAACGTCCGTTTTAATATATTCTAGTTACCATTAAACGTTATTATTCAGATTAGCAAGGACAGCTTCAGATTAAAGCCTATTATCTTAATAAATCCTTATAACTACCACAAATCATACCAAAGCTGCATAAAACAGTCTAAATATAGATATAATTACATTGAAAAGACGTCTCCCAGACTGAAAGGGTTAAAGTTCTTACGTATAATTTATCAGTGTCATGACATATTTTTTAATATTATTAGTCATAGAGAGAGATATATATTTACATATATATACATAGCTACACTGGCCACACAGATCTTACGATCCCTGAGAGGTGGCCAGGACTTAATCTTAGTAGAGATAGCAACCCTAAGACTAAGACGATGAACATTTCTTCTAATGGATCCTAGTGCTGTTTGCTTCCTTAACTTCTGAAATGCATTGGCTTGTGGATTTTAGATTTTTGTTTATAAGCACTTCTTGTTTGTTTTATCTGTGATACGCTCTCTACCTTTCACCATTCATGTAATATTCGCATTTATTGTTTTGGGAGCCTATTGCTTACATTACAGTAAAGTCTGCATATTTGCTACATTACAGTAGAGAGGCATCTGAGAGAGAGAGAGTTTTCTGAGAGAGAGAGAGAGAGAGAGAGAGAGAGAGAGAGAAAGAGAGATGAGAGAGAGAGAGAGAGAGAGGAGAGAGAGAGAGAGAGAGAGAGAGAGAGAGAGAGAGAGAGAGAGAGAGAGAGAGAGAGAGAGAGAGAGAGAGAGAGAGAGAGAGAGAGAGAGAGAGAGAGAGAGAGAGAGAGAGAGAGAGAGAGAGAGAGAGAGAGAGAGAGAGAGAGAGAGAGACTGGGATTCTCAAATGGGACTCCAGACTTGAATGTCCTGGGGAAGGTCTACCTAATTACTGGAGTTTCAATGCGCGTTGTAGTCTGATAATATTACTGGAGTTTCAATGCGCGTTGTAGTCTGATAATATTACTGGAGTTTCAATGCGCGTTGTAGTCTGATAATATTTAATTCAAACAGTAGCGTTTCAACTGTAGGGAACCAAAAAATAAATAAAAATAAATATACAAATAAATAAATAAATCGGAATACAATAATCACTTACCGTTTTCTATTGTGTTGCCGTTATGTATGCCTATACATACGCAACTGTGTATGGACGGAGCTATTAAATTAGTAATGCACTTGTTTAACTGGCGTTGTACCCGCTGAACCAGCAAAGATAGAAATTGTTCGAACCTGCTGCCAATGGGTGGCTAGGACTTTGGCACACCCCTGGTCTACGACTTACCGCCGTGAGTGTACCAGACTGAGTCAGTCTGTTGACCATTTAGGGTAAAATAGGTTAGGGAACTGGGAATTTTCATCATTGGCTATTGGCTCGAAATAAATCGATTATATTTTGTATTATTATTATTATTATTATTATTATTATTATTATTATTAATTATTTTATATTATTAGTATTAAATTATTAAAATATGTTTTATTATTACACACACACACACACAATAACTGTTTATATACTTATACAATAATAATGACTCAATGCAAACATACATTTCCCTATATAATCAACAAAACATTACTCAATTGAGTTTCTTAATCACCAAAGTATATAGACTCACAAATATCCTAAGATATATCTCCTTCTATATCACACACACACACACACACACACACACACACACACACACACACACACAGTGCAAAGGCAAACAGGCAGCAATACATTTAGTGATCCTTACGAGGCTGCTTGTATCTAACCTAACTAGCCAATGTTGACAAAATAAATATATAAATGTTGGGAGGTTATTCATGTGTATAAACAGTCAACTGGGGGTTAAGAGCGAGATATTTATCATGTCGGATTTTGAACTATTGAACAGTAAAAAAATCGCTTACATTTCTAGGTAGTCCATTCCATAAATTTACCATTCTGATGAAAAAGAACGCACACACACACACAGACACACACACACGCACACACACACTACCAGTCTTTCTTTCTCACACTCATTCTCTCTCTCTCTCTCTCTCTCTCTCTCTCTCTCCACCCACACACATACGAAATAAGCACCCTTAAGTTTCTCAAAGTTTGCTGGTCTCCAACTTTTCCTCCACCAAAGAATATTTTGTCTAACAAGAACAGTGCTTCAGTATCTTCCTATAACTTAGTCTGTGTTGTTGTATGTATCTATGTATGTGGAGGAAAACAAGTGTTCGTGTGTGTGTATGGTTGTGTTGTAGGAAAGATGGAGACAGACGACATACGTTGGTATAGGTAGAATTGGGGTAGACATTTGCTCTACCTTTAATATCAGTTATTCTTAGCATATTTAGATACAGCTTCAATACAGACATAAATTGATACTCCTTACACTTTGCAATCATCTTGTGCAATATGTGAACGGTAAGTTTTCTATAAGCCTATATATTTATATAAAGCAAAATGATTAAGGTGAAAACACGCTATTGTGTTTCTATAGCCAACCGTGGATTTCTAAGGGTTGGGTGTGCGGTTTTAACTCCCAAATTAAATAAGACATAAGGTGGGACATATCAATTCCCATGCCAACATTCAGCTAAGTATCACACAAAGTTGCAAACCACTTTGATCTTAAGGGGAGATGGGCCATTTTTCTAGATCCTCTTCTCTCTCATCTTTAGCCCCATTAGTTTTCAGATTTTAAGATGTTTGCCCATTAGTTTGTCGATTTTAAGACCTTCCGCCCCATTTCCTTGTCAATATCAAGAGCTTTCGTGCTATTTAAATGTATATTTAGTTTTCCTGGCGAACGATAGTGAGCCTGTAATTTTGGAAGAACCGGCCTTCGGCCGATAAATTTTTCTACCGAAAAATGTACAAATTAATCTAGAAGGGTGATCTAATGGACGTTTGTTTTAAGTTTGATGGAGGTCTAGGAAGGAAACTAGAACAAATAATTAATAAAGGAAAACAACAAAAATACCAAAAAGTGAACCATCCCCCCTTAACCACAGCCCACCTCTAAGCCCTAGCAACAACAACAACAACAACACCACCACCAACAATAACAACAACAAAATCGACCATTCATAAGTCTTCGTTTTCCAGGCAGGCAAAAAGAATTGTCAGAGACCGAGAGCAGGGCGGGGAAATAGCAACACCGAGAGAGAGAGAGAGAGAGAACATGACCCCGCGAGACCCAGTGGTAGAAAACACGGTGAAAAACAAGCTCAGGTGTTGCTAATGTGTTGTGTTGTGTTGTGTGCTGGCTGGCTCTCGTTCGTTCTCTCGTTCTCTCTCTCGTTCGTTCGTTCGTTCGTTCGTTCGTTCGTTCTCTCTCTTCTTCCCTCTTCTCTTCTCTCTCTCTCTCTCTCTCTCTCTCTCTCTCTCTCTCTCTCTCTCTCTCTCCTTCGCTTCCTGTCTCTCTCTCTCTCTCTCTCTCTCTCTTCCTCACTCTCACTCTCTCACTATGACTATCAGTCCGTATATTTGGCTAGATTCCTCGCGAATTACGAGTTATTGACGTCAACTAAAACAATCGAATTAATATTTCTGTAAAAAAGGGCATCTATTTCCAAAAACGATTTTCATAAGAAAGCCAAATATGGCTGTAATTCCACAGCTATGTTGATTACAAAAACCACCATTGAAAACAAAAGAGAACAATCGATTTATATTCTTAAAGATATAATTAACATACTTAATTACCCGTTCAATAACATAACCTAATACACGTACTGTAGGTTATATCAAAAACAGCTTAAGGGGGGGTGACCTGTTATTGTTCTGTCCTTTTCTATCTTTCTCTGGCTTGTATCCATTTGGCCCCATTCAGCCTACTGTTTTAAGACGTTTATCCCCATCCAGGTGTCAATTTCTTACTGGTGAGCGGTAGCGAGCCAGAATATTTTTTATATTTGTTTGACAGCAGGCTAAATGTGTACATTTTTCGATAGAAAAATTTCTCCGGCGAAGCCGGATTTCTTCATATAATGCTGGCTCGCTATCGCTCGCCAGGAAGAAATCGACACCTAGATGGGGATAAACGTCTTTAAATAGTTGGCTGAATGGGGCCGAATGGATACAAGCCAGAGAAAGAGAGAAAAGGACAGAAATAACAAAAAGCAGGTCACCCCCCTTAGGTGTATCCATCTCACTCTCATACACTCTCTTTAGTCATCCTCTCGCTCACCATACGTTCCACATGACCGAACCACCTCAAGGTGTTCCATTTCACACTCTCCAGCCCATCCTCAGCCACACCACAACGCTCTCGCACTTCCTCATTCGTCTGTCTATTTCTCCGTGCAACTCCACAAGTACTTCTTAAGGGGGGTCACCGTTTTTTTTTTTTTTTTATCTTTCTCGCTTTGTCTCTCTTTCCCTGGCTTGTATCCATTCGGCCCCATTCAGCCAACTGTTTTAAGACGTTCATCCCCATCTAGGTGTCAATTTCTTCCTGGAGAGCGATAGCAAGCCAGCATTGTATGGAGAAATCCGGCTTCGCCGGAAACATTTTTCTATCGAAAAATGTACAAATTTAGCTTGCTGTCAAAACAAAAATATATATATATGCTGGCTCGCTATCGCTCACCAGGAAAATATTGACACCTGGATGGGGGCAAACGTCTTAAAATAGTAGGCTGAATGGGCCGAATGGATACAATACAAAAATCAACCCTTCATCTTCCCTCAATGTTCTCGGAGTCTCTTTTTCTTCTGCTCTCACTTGGAAAGACCATATTACCAGTCTCGCTAAGACAGCCTCCCAGAAGCTGGGTGTGCTCAACCGCCTCAAGGGGTTCTTTACCCCTGCGCAGCTTCTTGCTCTGTACAGGGGCACAGTGGGTCCTTGTATTGAGTATTGTTCACATGTGTGGGGAGGATCCTCTCACACCGCACTCCTAGATAAAGTAGAAAGGAAAGCCTTTGGTATCATTAACTCCCGTCCACTCACCAACTCTCTGCAATCTCTCTCTCTTCGCCGCAATGTTGCATCTCTCTCGCTATTCTATCGCTGCTACAATAATCAGTGTTTCTCGGAGCTTTCCCAGTGTATACCACCTCCTCTACGTAGGGTACGTAGTACCCGCCTTGCAACACAATCCCACCCCTACTCTGTGCAACTCTCCAACCCAAGAGTGAAACATTATTCTCAGACTTTCTTCTATTTAACTGCTGAGCTCTGGAACTCTCTCCCAGAAACAGTTCTTTCCCTCTTCCTATGACTTAAATTGCTTCAAACTCCGTGTGTCCAGGCATTTTAGCTCGAACGTCCCTTGATTTCGGCCCTGTCACTCTTTGAAATCTGGGGGAGGCATTCTCTACAGACAGTTATGCCTTTTGTCTCCCTCATTCACATAGAAAAAAACAAAACAAAGAGAGAGGGAGAGAAAGATAAAAAAAAAAAAGCGAGGTGGGCTCCCTTAAGTATGGTAACTCGCCTCCACGTACAGCATAGGGAAATCTGCAGCTGCCAGATCAGTCCGAAATAAACAATATTCGCTAGATACATCGCAATTACCATTTTACTTAAGATAATTCCGTAACACAAAACGAAAAAATATAATTATATACATGCGAAGATCATGTTTCACTGCCTTGGAATCAGCATTAACTTTCAATGTCATATTAATTACACTTAACACGCCTTAATAATGCATAATTCTACCATTGCTACGACATATTATACACTGATTTCATTTCAATCTAAAGTTAATAACTAAATCCGAAATAGATAAAGGTACTTCAGAACATTAGCAGGTAACTGTACTTACCGAACTGCTTAAGTGTCCCGCGACTGGCTTTGTCAATCCATCCTGAAAAAGAAATGGAGTTCAAGTCTGTATTCAAGTCATTTGTATTCATTTGTATTCCTTTGTATTCCTCCTCCTCCTCCTCCTCCTCCTCCTCCTTGATCACAGACTTCATTATCACCGTTACTGTTAGTCAGGTTGGTAGGGAAGGGGGGGGGCTGCACTGGAAGGGGAGAGAAACACTTTGATATGAACGATGAGAGAGGGGAAGGTGAGGAAATGATCAGGGAGAGAGAGAGAGAGAGAGAGAGAGAGAGAGAGAGAGAGAGAGAGAGAGAGAGAGAGAGAGAGAGAGAGAGAGAGAGAGAGAGAGAGAGAGAGAGTGAGACTTCCTGTTTCTAATTATGACTATATATTTACAGTATATACAGTATATGGTCAAATTGCATTTTAGGTCACGTATGTGTTTTGTGTATTATAATCGCTGTTCTCATCAGTTCCTTCATTGATTAGTGTGTTTTTCCTTCTGCAAATTCATATTTACCCATTATTTTGCAATATTCAAACATGCCCCCTAAAACCATATTTTGCCATTACCCTAACCTAAAAACCTAACCTAACCTGGGGGCTGCCGCCCCCAGACCCCCACAGGGTTAGCATTGATATAGAATATGACAAAATACTAGAAATATGGTAAACAGGTGAAACAATATTAGTTCTCAGCTGATCCAAGATGGCCGCCATTTTTCCTTCCACCCTTATTTAACCCACAAAGTCTAAGGACAAATAATTTAATATACAGCGGTAGAGAGCTATATTGTGGTAACTAATACTCTATAACAAAGCTATAGTACACATTTAGAACATTATATCCCATACGTGACCTAAAATCCAGTTTGTCCATATATATATATATATATATATATATATATATATATATACTGTATACTGTATATGTGTATATACTGTATATACCGCAGGTTTCATTTCATATTTTATTTACGTATTTATTCATTTTTGTCAGAAGTGGGTTGCAGCAAATAATCTGTCGTCCATCAGATCATACACACCAGTCATAGGACAGAGAAAAGAGGAAGTGGGACCTCGTAGACGTTTATGGTTAGAGTTACGGGGAGAGATGGGTCGTTTTTTGTCTCTTTTTTTTTTTCCCCCTCTCTGGGTTGTATCCATTCGGCCCTATTCAGCCTATTGTTTTAAGATGTTTATCGCCATCCAGGTGTTGTGTTTTTCCGCGAGCCAGCATATGTAATCGATTGTTTTTGATAGGAGGCTAAATTTGTAAATTTTTCGATATAAAAAATGTCCTGGCCGAAAACCGGATTCTCTTAAATTTAAGGCTCGCTATCGCTCGCCAGGAAAAAAATCGACACCTAAATGACACGAAAAGTCTTAATATTGACAAAGAAATGGGGCGAAAGGTCTTAAAATCGACAAACTAATGGGGCAAGCATCTGAAAATATGAAAACTAATGGGGCTAAACATGAGGAAGCAGGGGGCCCAGTTATAGGACAGAGATAAGAGAGTGGGGCCTCGTAGACGTTTATGGTTAGAGTTAAGGGGAGGAGGGGCCGTTTATGGTTAGAGTTAAGGGGAGGAGGGGCCGTTTTTCTGGTCCCCCTTCTCCCTCATGTTTAGCCCCATTAGTTTTCAGATTTAAAGATGCTTGCCCCATTAGTTTGTCGATTTTAAGACCTTACACCCCATCTCCTTGTCAATATTAAGACCTTTCGTGCTATTTAGGTGTCGATTTTTTCCCTGGCGAACGACAGTGAGCCTGTAATTTAAGAAGAACCGGCGGGATATTTTTTCTACCGAAAAATGTACAAATTAGTCTAGAAGGGGGATCTAATGGATGTATTTTTTAAGTTTGATGGAGGTCTAGGGAGGAAACTAAAAAATAAATGAATATATGAATAAATAGACCCCCCAAAATGGCCACTGTCCCCTTAACCCCTTCGTGCCATGGCGTAATTTTCATCGTATTCTGGTTGCCGTTAGACGGGTTTCTTTAGCTTATAATCTACCTCTAGGACTCAAAGGGGTAAACATGATCTTTATAAACCCTCTGAATAACATAGGTCCTTCTTAAACTGCATATAATCATCAAATGTTAGCCAGAATCAAAGGTAAACATCGTCATGGTGCTGAAGGGGTTAAGACCACGGGAGGAGGAGGAGGAGGAGGAGAAAGAGACAAAGGGAGGAAGAGGAGGAGGAGGGGAAAGAGACAAAGGGAGGAGGAGGAGGAGGAGGAGGAGGGTAAAGAGACAAAGGGAAAGAGGAAGAGGAGGAGAGGGGGAAAGAGACAAAGGGAGGAAGAGGAGGAGAAGGGGAAAGAGACAAAGGGAGGAGGAGGGGAAAGAGACAAAGGGAGGGGGAGGAGGAGGAGGAGGAGGAGGGGAAAGAGACAAAAGGAGGAGGAGGAGGAGGGGAAAGAGACAAAGAGAGGGGAGAGGGGAGGAGGAGGGGGGGAAAAGAGACAAAAGGAGGAGGAGGAGGAGGAGGAGGAGGAGGGGAAAGAGACAAAGGGAGGGGGAGGGGGAGGAGGAGAAAGAGACAAAGGGAGGAGGAGGAGGAGGGGGAAAGAGACAAAGGGAGGAGGAGGAGGAGGAGGAGGGGAAAGAGACAAAGGGAGGAGGAGGAGGAAGAGAAGGGGAAAGAGACAAAGGGGGAGGAGGAGGAGGGTGAAGAGACAAGGGGAGGAGGAGGAGGAGGGGAAAGAGACAAAGGGAGGAGGAGGAGGAGGGGAAAGAGACAAAGGGAGGAGGAGGAGGAGGGGAAAGAGACAAAGGGAGGAGGAGGAGGAGGAGGAGAAGGGGAAAGAGACAAAGGGAGGAGGAGGAGGGGAAGGAGGAGGGGAAAGAGACAAAGGTGAATTATTGGATGGCCGGGACAGGATGGGTTGTTTGAGGAGGAAGGAGGGATGGGTCGGGAGAGTAACGATAAGACCCCCTTCTCCCTCATGCTTAGCCCCGGGAAAGAGTGGGTTGTTACCGAAGAAAAATGTACACCTTTAGCTTGAAAGGGGGTTTAGAAGGTGTTTGTTTAGGCTTGATGGAGGTCTAGCGAGGAAAGTGAAAAATCAATTAATAAATAAATACCCAGACCAAGAAACAAGCACTTACCCCCTTGACCTGGCGATAAATTGGCTTATCCCCGTCTTAATTACCTAGCTATTGCAAAGTTTATATAGTCAAAGATGGTTTCAATTGACCACTTGCGAGTTTCAGACTATAAGGAAGTTGGAGCTGTGGACATCGATATTATAGAGAAATGCAATAATAATGTAGGTATCTGATGGATAAAAAGTATGTTGAATTGGGTTTTAGGTATTTATAGATGTACTACAACGGCATTATAGCTGGTAATTCTGTTAAATATCAACGCATACAACTCCAACTTCCTTATAGCATGAAACTCGCAAGTGGTCAATTGTGAAAACTAGGCATAAAAATATCAGAGATATAAGTTTCTTATTTTCCCATTGCGCATTGAAAAATCGTCTAATGGTATCCAAAATATGATGACAATTACATGATGGTGGTGGAGGAGGTAGAAGATTGTGTGTGTGTGTGTGTGTGTGTGTGTGTGTGTGTGTGTGTGTGTGTGTGTTTTTTTTTTTTTTTTTCGGAGAAGAAAGGGCCATTAATACTTTTCAGAGAATTTTGTCAAGCCCTGCTGGATATCCAATTCTTATACCAATGTCTGCAAATGGCGTAAAGGGATTCCTATTAGTTCAGTGTAGCTTTGTTTGTTCTGTGTGTGTGTGAGTGTGCGTGCGTGCGTGTGTGTGTGTGTGTGTGTGTGTGTGTGTTTATCCCCGTGTGGCTGTGTGTGTGCGTGGTTTCGTCTTGTTATTTGAGAGCGAAACTATGAAGGTGTGTGTGTGTGTGAGTGTATGTGTGATTGTCTATCGTAAAATGTACAAATGAATCTTGAAGGGGGATCTAATGGATGTTTGTTTAAGTTTGATGGAGGTCTAGGGAGGAAACTAAAAAATAAATGAATACATAAATGTACCCTCCAAAATAGCCACTGTCCCCTTAACATCGCCATGAATCTGCTCCCAAGACTTCCAACAAAAGGCCAAGTCTGCGCAAACGGTATTATGCAAATCCTCTCAACAACATTTGCATAACCGAATGAAGCTCGCCGACTGAGATGATTGTAGAAGGAAGGGTTGAGACTGGTTGAGACCCCCTTCTCCCTCATGTTTAACCCCATTAGTTTGGCGATTTTAAGACCCTTTGTGGAATATACAAGGGCAAAGACTATCTCAATTAACCCTATGACTTCCACATACCCTCCTTAATCCGCATAAAATCGTCTAATCGTAGCCAGAAAACAGAACAAATGGTTAATGTTCGGCCTTATAGTGCAGTGACCCCTCTCACGCTCATTTACCAGATCACTCGGTTCATTACCCAGACCATGGCGATAATGTGATTGATGATTAACCCTTTGGAGGTAGTGACGCAGTTTGAAAGTGTATTTTTTTTAGACGATTTTATACAGCTTAGGAAGGGTCAATGGGAATTATAAGGGTAAAGACTATCGCAATTAACCCCCTGACTTCCACATACCCTTCCCAATCCTAATAAAATCGTCTAATAATAGCCAGAAAACAGAACAAATGGTTAATGTTCGACCTTATAGTGCAGTGACCCCTCTTGCGTTCATTTACCAGATCACTCGCTACGTTACCCAGACCAATGGTGATAATGTGATTGATAGAGTTTATTCTGGCTAGCATTAGACGATTTCATGCAGCTTAGGAAGGGTCAACGGGAATTATATAGGTAACGACTATCTCAATTAAGGGGACATGGGCCGCTTTTTTGGACCCCCTTCTCCCTCATGTTTAGCTCAATTAGTTTTCAGATGTTAAGATGTTTGCCCCATTGGTTAGTCGATTATAAGACTTTTCGGCTTATTTCGTCGTCAATAGTTATACCTTTCGTGCTACTTAGGTGTCGATTAGGTGGCGAACGATAGTGAGCCTGTAATGTTGGAAGAACCGGCCTTCGGCCGAGACATTTTTCTACCAAAAATGTACAAATTAATCTAGAAGGGGGATCTAATGTTTTCTTTTTTTTAAATTTGATGGAGGTCTAGGGAGGAAACTAGAAAAATAATGAATACATGCAAAATCGCCCAAAAAGTGAACCATCCCCCCTCAACCCTCTGACTTCCATATACCCTGCCTAATCTGAATAAAATCATCGATTAATAGGAAAAAAAAAAAAAAAAAAAAAAGGTCATGTGATCTTGAAAAGGTTAATGTAGCGACCTTATAGTGCAGTGACCCCTCTCGCGTTCATTTACCGGATCACTCGTTACGTTACCCAGACCAATGGTGATAATGTGATTTTAATTATCAACCCTTTGGAGATCATGACGCATTTTGACAGTGTAGTTTTTTTAGACGATGTGATACAGCTTAGGAAGAATCTGTGGGAATATATAAGATTAAAGGCTATCACCAATAGCCCTCTGACTTCCACATACCCCAGCCTAATCCGAAAGAAATCATCAACTAATAGCCAGAAAACATAAAATAAATACGTTTTTGTAGGGTTAATGTAGCGACCGTAGAGCAATGACCCCTCTCATCTTTTGTAGGGTTAATGTAGCGACCGTAGAGCAATGACCCCTCTCATCTTTGTTTACCAAATCACTCGTTCCATTACCCAGACCATTGGTGATAATGGGATATATATTTATTTCCTGGCGAGCCATAGCGAATCTGTAATTCAAGGGAAACCGGCCTTCGGCCTGGATCATCCCACCTTAATTCCTTCTCTACTGACGATGCCTTTTAAATATAATTTTTGCTATATTTTGACGATTATATGCAGCTTAAGATGGATCGGAGGTAGTAAAGTGAGATAATTTGAAGCCTGTTAATTACTGGAGGCCCTTTTCACGCTGAATTAAATCGTCTAATACTTGCCGGAATAAAGTGAAAGGACAGCACCGGTACTGAGGGGGTTAATTTGTGTCTGTAGATTCTCGGATATGTTAAGAATTATACACAGTGGTACCCACTGCATGCATTTTATCTGTCTCTCTCTCTCTCTCTCTCTCTCTCTCTCTCTCTCTCTCTCTCTCATTACGGTAGGCGCCTCTGTGCAGCTGAAATCCTGATCATAGCATTTAGAGAAGTAACACACACATTATCTCATAAAAACAAACACCCGCACACAACACAGACACAGAATCGCACACACACACACACACACACACACAGAGACACACACACACACACACACACATTCACTTCGTAACAGCTGTTGGGTCAAAATTGGAAATAAGGTTACTGGATCGTAACATATAGAAATCCACCTCTCTCTCTCTCTCTCTCTCTCTCTCTTACACACTATTTTTGTCACACACATAAGGGGTTAAAGGGGGAAGCTTATATTTATTGGTCGATGTATTATTATATTATTTTAGTTTCCCTATATATATATATATATATATATATATATATATATATATATATATATATATATATATATATATATATATATATATTTGGGCGTGAACAGGATGGGGATAGTTATACAGATCGGATAATAATATGATGCAATGAATATGAAACTGTATTGCAACATTTATTTGGAATTACACAGGTGGAGAGGGAATCCACCTACCAACACACACACCTAACTACCCACACAAACACACACCTAAATAATCACACACACACACACACACACATTTAATTACTCACACATACACACACCCACACCTAAATACTCACACAAACACACACCTAAATAATCACACAAACACACACACACACACACATTTAATTACTCACAAATACACACACCCACACATAAATACTCACACAAACACATAGCCCCCCCCCCCCCCTCCACGCACACACACGCACCTAAATACTCACACAAACATACATACAGTTCCAAATTAATCCCAACCCCAATAAACTCATTCTATATTCAGCTGCCCTGTCCTATATTTCAGTCTCTTCCTCCTTCTTGCATTTCCACAGTATTTAGTTGCCTCTCTTCGGTCCCAGAAATAGCTTTAAGGGGACGGTGATATTTTGGGGGTCTATATATATTTGTATATTTATTTATGTTTAGCTTCCTCGCTAGATCTCCATCAAGCTTTAAAAAAAAAACACTCCCTAGACCCCCCTTCAAGATAATGTACATTTTTCAATCGAATTACAGGCTCATCGCTCACCAGGAACACATCGACACCTAATTGGAACGAAATGTCTTGATATTGACATTGAAATGGGACGAAAGTTTTTAAAATCGACAAACTAATGGGGCGAACGTCTTTAAATATGAAAACTAAATGAGGCTAAACATGAGGAAGAGGGTGGACCAGAAGAACGACCCATCTCCCCTTCAGCCGCGATTACACCTTTGTACCTATTATTATTGCTAAATTTGACGATTATATGCAGTTTACGAAGGTTCTTTATATATTTCAGAGGGTTGTTGTTGTTGTTCCCCAAGCTGCCTGGCCGAACAGCCCCAAGGCCCCGAGCAATTCCAAGGCCATAACCGAGTGCCCCCACAGAACCCTCCCCGCCGACCACAATAAAGCCTGGGTGACCGAAGCCATATTTCAGAGGGTTCATTGAGATCGTATGCACCCCTCCGAGTCCTAGAGGTAAATTCTAAGCTGAAGAATATTTACTCCTTGAAGATTGTGATGCATTTTTGGCAATATGTTTTGGCTATCATTAGACAAGTTTGTGCAGTTGAGGAAGGACCTCTAGGAATACAAGGGGTCAAAACCAGCTTAATTAGGCCTGTGACTCCCATAGATCCTTCCTAAGCTGAATGGAATCGCCCAAAACTGCTAAAACGCTTCATAATCCTCAAGGGGTTCGGTGACGTTCTTTTGACTTTATTATTGCTACTATTAGACGATTTAATTCAGTTTAAAAATGGCCTCCAGCAATTAAAAAGCTTCAAACTATCTCAATGTACCCTTTCTACTACCACCTATCTTTCTTAAGGGGAGGTATCTAGTTTATTCCCTAGACCTCCATCAAGCTTAAAATTAAACCCCCTTGACCCCCTTTCAAGATAAATTTGTACATTTTTCGGTAGGAAAATTTCCCGGCCGAAGGCCGGTTCCTCTTAAATTACCGGCTCGCTATCGCTCGCCAGGAAAAAATCGCCACCTAAATAGTACGAAAGGTCTTAAAATTGACAGAAATCGGGCGAACGTTCTTAAAATCGCCAAACTAATGGGGTGAGCATCTTAAAAACTCAAAATCAATGGGGCTAAACATGAGGGAGAAAGAGATAAAGAAAAAAATCCCTCAAGTGGAAATCTCCCCTTAAACTGCATATAATCGTCTGAATAATTATAGCTAGAATCAAATGAAAAGGACGTCGTCGGTACAGAAGGGGTTAACAGCTAAAACTGTCCCCATACCAAAGCCTCGAGAATTGCAACTCACGAGCAGACTGGCATATCGCGTCCCAGGGCCTACCTACCTACTATAGCCCTCTCCTCACACAAAGGGCAAACTAATATCCTCCGTTTGTCACCAGCTGCTGTCCGTCCTCCAAAACAGCGGCTTTGTGTGTTCCGGGAGAGGCTATTTTGTGCAAACCAGTTCCGATCATCATAACATAACGCACCCCTAGTACAGTCGAGGTTAATAAGTGTTGTCAGCTATTTCACAAAGTTTCGGACACTGCCTAATACTCTGAGGGATAAGCACTTTTACCAGTAACTATAAAGATACCAATAACACTTGTTGAGCGAAAACCAATGGAATCTATGACAACACTTAATACCCCCGATTGTACACTCGACCAAAAAACAATCTTTACACTGGTGAGCTGTAAATAATCTAGTGTGAACGGAATGAATCGGTTGAAACCTATACGTCTGTGAGTTATTATCATAAGATTTCGACCCACTTCCAGAATGTTTAGAGTGTTAGTGTACAGACTGTTTTTTGGGTCGAGTGTACAGTCGCGCTAATAAGTCATGTTCCAGCTGTCATTACGTTTGGCTTGCTCTGTGTTGCATTAATGTCTGTCAGATGTTGAATAGGGTGGCTAAGTGTAGGAAGATGTTTGTATATTGCACTCGATATGAAGAAATAACGCTTAGATATAGCTGATACCAATTATTGATCAAAACATATTTGGTGCTGAGACATCACTTCTTAGCGCGACTGTACCTACGCGTTATACGATTGACTGTACCCGGTTTCTTTTCAGCCGACGATAAATTGAATCCCTAAGCAGCTAATGTCTCTATACTTAAGGGGAGACGGTCGTTTTTCTGGTCCCCTTGCTCCCTCGTGCTTAGTCCCATTATTAGATTTTTGGACGTTTGGCCCATTTGTTTGGCGATTTTAAGACCTTTCGTCCCATTTCTTTATAAATGTTAAGACCTATCGTGCCATTTAGGTGTCGATTTTTTCCTGGCGAGCGATAGCGAGCCAGTAATTGTAAGAGGAACCGGCCTTTGGCCGGAACATTTTTCTACCGAAAAATGTACAAATTTATCTTGAGAGGGGGTCTAAGGGATATTTTTTCTAAATTTGAGGGAGAAAACATACGTCTGTACTGCATTATCACAAGAGTTCGACCCATTTCCAGAATGTTTCGAGCGTTATTGTAAAGATAGTTTGTTTCTCTAGTGTACATCCATAAACTAACTAACTATGCAACATTCTTCGTGTATATTGATACGCTATATCTAGTTTGATATAGAACAGAGCATGGAGTAGTTTGATATAGAACAGAGCATGGAGTAGTTTGATATAGAACAGAGCATGGAGTAGTTTGATATAGAACAGAGCATGGAGTAGTTTGATATAGAACAGAGCATGGAGTAGTTTGATATAGAACAGAGCATGGAGTAGTTTGATATAGAACAGAGCATGGAGTAGTTTGATATAGAACAGAGCATGGAGTAGTTTAGGTTAGGCTAAGACAACAAATATAGGTGTTGTCATTCGTGTTGCACAAATAGCCAGAAGATAACATTATGTGCCTGCAACTGGCTGCTGCGTCACCGTCTCCGAATGAGGGGCAAGCCACCAGATATTGTATACCGAAACTGTCACAGGAACTCTCTCCCAGAATCAGTCTTTCCCTCTTCCTATGACTTAAATTGCTTCAAACTCTCCGTGTGTCCAGGCATTTTGGCTCGAACGTCCCTTGATTTTGGCCCTGTCACTCTTTCAACTATGGGGGAGGCACTCGCTATAGGCAGTTATGCCTTTTGCCTCCCTCAATCACATAGAAAAAAAAAAAAAAAAAAAAGTGGCAAGTTTCCAGGATAGAACACGAGAGAGTTTGGGCTGATGCTTAGCAGAAGTAATTTCAGACCGAATCGCATCATCTCCTTTAAGGGGAGATATCTACTTGAGGGATTTTTTTCTGGACTCCTTTCTCCCTCATGTTTAGCCCCATTGTTTTTCAAATTTTAAGACGTTTGCCGCATTATTTTGACGATTTTAAGAACTTTCGCCCCATTTCTGTCAATTTTAAGACCTTTCGTGCCATTTAGGTGTCAATTTTATCCTGGCGAGCGGTAGCGAGCCTGTAATTTAAGAGGAACCGGCTTTCAGCCGGGAAATTTTTCTACCGAAAAATGTACAAATTTATCTTGAAAGGGGCTCAAGGGGGTGTATAATCTTAAGCTTGATGGATATCTAGGGACCAAACTAAAAACCTCCCCTTAATTTATATATTTGTAATACGGAGGTTTGTATATTGCTTTGTTTGTTTTTGATATTTTTTAAGAGATATTTTTTAAGAGATATTTAAGAGATATTTTTTTAAGAGATATTTAAGAGATATTTTAAGAGATATTTAAGAGATATTTTTTAAGAGATATTTAAGAGATATTTTTTAAGAGATATTTAAGAGATATTTTTTAAGAGATATTTTAAGAGATATTAAACAAAGGAAAGACAAACAAACACAACAAAAAAGGTCCATTTGCTTAAAGGCATCCTCCATCCATAAATTTTTTCGTAACAATTGGACTTAAGGGGGGTGACCTGCTTTTTTGTTATTTCTGTCCTTTTCTCTCTTTCTCTGGCTTGTATCCATTCGGCCCCATTCAGCCAACTATTTTAAGACGTTTATCCCCATCTAGGTGTCGATTTCTTCCTGGCGAGCGATAGCGAGCCAGCATTATATGAAGAAATCCGGCTTCGCCGGAGACATTTTTCTATCGAAAAATGTACAAATTTAGCCTGCTGTCAAACAAAAATAAAAAATATGCTGGCTCGCTACCGCTCACCAGTAAAAAATTGACACCTGGATGGGATAAACGTCTTAAAACAGTAGGCTGAAGGGGGCCAAATGGATACAAGCCAGAGAAAGATAGAAAAGGACAGAACAAAAACAGGTCACCCCCTTAACCTGTTGTGGGTTGTAAATTTGTGGAAAGCACCTCCAAGGAAGGGAATTCCAGAGAGTTGATGTTCTGGGGATAAATACATTTTGATAAACGGAAGTTCTACGTTGTGGAGGAGAGTGAGTGAATTCATGGTCATTTTCAGCTGCCCTAGTTCTGCAGGGAAAGATGGAGAGTTGGCACAATAAAAGCAAGTTCCTCAGAAGAATCTGTTCGTTTGCTCGTAATGAACCTTATAATTACACCCCCTTGACCCCCTTTCAAGATAAGATTATTATTATTATTATTATTATTATTATTATTATTATTATTATTATTCACACACATACACACACAGATAGCGACAAGCACACCATTACTATGTGAACTGAACCATGAAGTGGATTCTGTTCATCTGAGGCCTTGACCCAACATCAGAGAGAGAGTGAGTGAGTGAGTGAGTGTGTGTGTATGTGTGTGTGAGTGTGTGTGTATGTGAGTGTGTGTGTATGTGATCCCGTGGGGTGTTATGTGAGAAAACCTCCTAGAGTGATGTTGAAATTGGGAGGAAGAGGAGAGGAGAGGAGAGGAGGAAGAGGAGAAGAGGAGAGGAGGAAGAGAAGAGGAGAGGAGGAAGAGGAGGAATAGGAGAGGAGAGGAGGAAGAGAAGAGGAGAGGAGGAAGAGGAGGAAGAGGAGAGGAGAGGAGAAGAGGAGGAAGAGGAGAGGAGGAATAGGAGAGGAGAGGAGGAAGAAGAAGAGGAGAGGATAGGAAGTGGAGAGGAGGGAGGAAGAGGAGAAGAGGAGAGGAGGAGGAAGAGAGGAGGAAGAGGAGAAGAGGAGAGGAGGAGGAGGAGAGGAAGAGGAGAGGAGGAAGAGGAGAGGAGGAATAGGAGAAGAAGAAGAGGAAGAAGAGAGGAGGGGAG
The DNA here is from genome assembly GCA_032716605.1 of Paralithodes platypus. Lineage (NCBI taxonomy): Eukaryota > Metazoa > Arthropoda > Malacostraca > Decapoda > Lithodidae > Paralithodes > Paralithodes platypus. The sequence continues at coordinate 5,044,529 of CM064546.1, read as the reverse complement.
GAGAAGAGAGGAGAGGAGGAAGAGGAAGAGAAGGTAGAGGAGAAGAAGAAGAGGAAGAATAGCAATAATTTTTGAATAGCAATTTTTACCCGATTTTGTATTGGTCACTGCTATCATTGATCATTTAAAAGAAAATTAGCATAAGTTATATCATTCTCTCTCTCTCTCTCTCTCTCTCTCTCTCTCTCTCTCTCTCTCTCACTCCTGGCCGAACCCTATATATATATATACAGTATACGGTATATACACACACACACACACACACACACGTAAATATTGTATTAGCTTGTCGAGGTTTGCAGCCAGAACGTTTGCAACAATTCACGATGGTCGGACATAGAAGCTTGAGAATCTCATCTTTACCAAGAAAAAACAAAATATTTAATAGTGATGGGATTATTGAAGACAAATATATACCAAGCTTGAGTTGGCATCTTTAAGGGGGGATGGACCGGTTTTCTGGACCACTTTCTCCCTCATGTTTATCCCCATTAGTTTTCAGATGTTAAGATGTTTGCCCCATTAGTTAGTCGAATAAATCGACATATAAATGTCACGAAAGGCCTAAATGTTAATACAGAAATGGGGCTAAGCGGCTAAAACTCGTCAAAATAATATGGGAACGGCTTAAAATCTCAAAAGTAATGGGGCTAAACATGAGGGAGAAGGAGGTAACAAAACTGGCCCGATTATATTGGTTGGGGTTTGTTGGGAATTCTTTGTCTGGGCATTTAAGGGGGTAGTGTGTGTTTTTTTTTTTTTTTTTTTTTTTTTTTTTTTTTTTTTTTTTTAGTGTCCTCGCTAGACCTCCATCAAGCAATTAACAACAGCATACCCCATAGACCCTCTGTCAAGATAAATGTGTACATGTTTCGGTTGAAAAATTGCCCGACCGAAGGTTCCTTCTAAAATTACAGGCTCGCTTTTGCTCGCCAGGAAATTATCGACACCAAAATGGTACGAAAGGTCTTAATATTGACAAAATAATGAGGCGAAAGGTCTCAAAATCACCAAACTAACGGATTGAATCGACACCTAAATGACACGAATGACAAAGAAAAGGGGTGATAGCTATGAACATCGTCAAACTAATGGGGCGAACGCCTTAAAATCTCGAAATAAGTGGGCTAAGCATGAGGCAGAAGGGGGTTCAGAAAAAAACCCTCTTAAGTAAAAAATCTCCCCTTAATTAACCCTTTCAGGATTATGACCCATTTTGACAGTTTATTCTGGCTATCATTAGCCGATTGTATGCAGCTTACAACGGATCTGTGGGAATTAAACGGGTAAAGACTATCTCAATTAAACCTCTGACGTTGATATACCTTTCCTAATCTGACTAAAATCGTCTAATAATAGCCAGAGTAAACTGCAAAATGGCGTCATAATCCCCAAGGGCTTCGTCGCCATTGTTGGGCAAGGCCTAATGTAGCGATAAATGTAACTATTGTCTGCAGCTTACAAAGGATCTGTGGGAAATAAAAGGGTAAAGACTATCTCCTATAACCCTTTCTGATTTCCATATACCCTTCCTAATCTGACTTAAAATCGTCTACTAATAGCCAGATGTAACGTAGCGATTAATTTGACCTATTGAAGAGAATCAGTGGAGCATGAACTATATAGGCTCGATCAACAATATATCGGTGGCAATACAGTTCGGATGAAAGGGAGTTTAAGGGGAGGTATGTTGCTTTTCTGGACCCCTTACTCCCTCATCCTTAGCCCCATTACTTTGGCGATTTTAGGAACTGTCGCCCCATTTCTGTCAATTTTAATACCTTTCCTGCCATTTAGGTGTCGATTTTTTTCCTGGTGAGCGATAGCGAACCTGTAATTCAAGAGGAACCGGCCTTTGGCCGGGACATTTATTGACCGAAAAATGTACAAATTCATCTTGAAAGGGGGTCTAGGGGGCGTCTTTTTAGGCTTGATGGAGGTCTAGCGAGGAAAATATGAAAATAATAAATACATTTAAAATTCGACCAAAAAGTGAACCATCTCCCCTTAATCCTCTATCTGGGCGGGATTGGTCGCTTTTTCTGGCCTCTCTTCTCCCTCATGTTCTGCCACATTGGTTTTGATATTTTAAGACGTTCAGCCCATTAGTTCGCCGATTTTAAGACTTTTCGCCCAATTTGTTTGTCAATATTAGGACCTTTCGTGCCACTTAAGTGTCAATTTTCTTCCTGGTGAGCGATAGCGAGCCTGTAATTTAGGAGAAATAGGCCTACGGTCGGGAATTTTTTTTTACCCAAAAAATTATCAATTAATCTAGAAGGGGGAGGAAGCTTGGGGATGTTTTATGTTTCATGTTCACGTTTGATGGAGGTCTCTAGGGAGGAAACTAGAACAAATATAATATATAAATCAATAATTATATCGGCCAATAAATACACCTTTCCACCCTTAAGGGGAGATGGGCTTATTTAATTACTCCGTTATGTATATTTTTATTATTTTTCTAGTTTCCTCCCTAGACCTCCATCAAACTTAAAAAAAAAGCATCCATTAGATCCCCCTTCTAGATTACTTTGTACATTTTTCGGTAGTTTCGGCCGGTTCTTCCAACATTACAGGCTCACTATCGTTCGCCAGGGAAAAAATCGACACCTAAATAGCACGAAAGGTCTAAATATTGACGAAGAAATGGTGCGAAATGTCTTAAAACTGACTAACTAATGGGGCAAACATCTTAGCATCTGAAAACTAATGGGGTTAAACATGAGGGAGAAAGTGGTCCAGAAAACCGACCCATCTCCCCTTAAAAGCAATAATATTATCCAGAGCAACATCCCCCCCCCCCCCCCCGCCGTGTCTGCAACACAGTCGTATTAATTCTGCCGGGCTTTGTTACTAAGCCTGAGTAATCTGCTTATCGTACAAATAGAACAGCCTTTTTATATACTGCATGCAACATTTTATATACTGCATGCAACATTAATGTAATATTGGTAGAGTATTGCATATCGCTCTCTCCCGAGAATATTAGTGTTCAGGGTTATTAGTCATATGATACCTATATGAACTAGTTGTAATAGAGTCGTTGCCACCTTCAAACAAAGATTATTCTATGTATATGTGTTATCCTTATTCTGGCTCTGTCTTGAGTCGGCCATCCCCCAAAACAAGAACAAAAGAGGAAAAGACGGAACAACAAAAGACAAAAATAGGAAAAGTGGGGATTGGGCCTGAGTATATAGATTAGAATAGATAGAATATATATTCCACAAAAAATATTCATTCCATATTTCTACAACCAACTGACTCTCTAACGAGGTTACTAACATAATTAAAGCATTAACGAATAAAAGTCCTGGATGGGATGAAATTAGTTCCTTTATAATCAGTGGGGTAATTATGAGGGTGGGGGGTACCATCAGAGGTGAATGGGAATGGTAGTGCACTTGTGGACGTATGTGTGGGGAGGAGGCTGTGGATAGCCAACACCTTCTTCCGACACAGAATGATCCACAGGTACACGTGGAAACGGATGTTGACGATGAAGGATAAGACAGTGGTGGAACGAAAGTCATTGATTGATTATGTATGTGTGGATGAACGAATGAAGAAATCTGTGATGGATGCTAGGGTGTATAGGGGTATTGGAGGGGATCTGTCTGATCATTATGTAGTGGTAGCTAAGGTTAGGATACAAAAGAAGTGGGTGAGGGAGGGAATTGAGTGGAAGCTACCTATACTGCTGTTTGCGGATGATACAGTTCTGATGAGTGATAATGAATGGGAGTTGCAGGGTCTGGTAAATGAGTTTGGAACAGTGTGCGAAAAACGGAATTTGAAGGTAAATACGGGGAAGAGCAAGGTTATGGTCTTCGAAAGGGGTGAAGTCACAGAGTGTGAGGTGAAGCTGAACGGTCAGGCTATGGAGATCGTCAACTCTTTTAAGTATCTGGGCAGTGTGTTGAGTAAAGATGGGACTATGGATGAAGAGGTGCGGGAGAGGGTACAACAGGGAAGAGGGTTGTAGGAACGCTAAAAGCAGTAACAAGAAATAGGGTGGTCAGTATGGAAGTGAAGAAGTCCTTGCATGACAGTGTGGTAATCCCGACACTGACTTACGGAAGCGAAGCATGGACGTTGGTTGAGAGACTCAGACCAAGAGTGAGAGCAGTGGAAATGAATTACTTAAGGAGTGCGTGCGGAGTTACATGGAGGGATAGACAGACTAATGAGGAAGTAAGAAGGAGGTGTGGTGTGGAGGTAGATGTGCTGGAAAGTGTGAAAAGGAACAACTTGAGATGGTTCGGCCATATGGAACGTATGGAAAGCGAGAGAATGACTAAGAGGGTGTACGAGAGCGAGGTGGAGGGACAGAGGGGGAGAGGTAGACCGAATATGAGGTGGAAGGATGGAGTGAGGAACTACATGAACGAAGGCGGTGCTGGTTGGGGGGAGGGGCGTCGACTGACTGGGGACAGAGGTGCATGGGGGCGGTTCGTTCGTGGCCACCCCTTCGGGGATCACGGCGTCAGGCAATAGATAGATAGATAGATAATCAAACAGCCACACCCATTGTTTATTAATGCCGTGACACACATTATTAACCAATCTCTTACCCAAGGCGCATGCATTTCCAAAAGAATTAAGGGGACATGGGCCAGTTTTCTGGACCACTTTCTCCCTCATGTTTAGCCCCATTAGTTTTCAGATGTAAAGATGTTTGCCCCATTAGTTAGTCGATTTTAAGACATTTCGCCCCATTTCTTCGTCAATATTTAGACCTTTCGTGCTATTTGGGTGTCGGGTTTTTTCCCTGGCGAACGATAGTCAGCCTGTAATGTTGGAAGAGCCGAATTTAATAGAGGTCTAGGGAGGAAACTAGAAAAATAATGAATACATGCAAAATCGCCCAAAAAGTGAACCATCTCCCCTTAAAGAAAGCTAAAGTGATCCCTTTCTTTCAAAGGTGGTGACGATATGAAATTGAACAATTATCGATCAGTTTCTGTCTTATCTGTATTTTCTAAAATGTTTGAACATATTATGGATACTAAATTATTGACATTTATTTCGAAACACAATCTTCTATACAAGTATCAATTTGGATTCAGAGAAGGACATGGCACAGATTTAGCACGGATTACTTGAGTTGAAAAACTATCAAGTGAAATAGATGATGGTAATTGTGTTTTCTTGGATCTGAGCAAAACTTTCGATACGATAGATCATGAAATGTTGTTAAAGAAATTGCAAAGATATGGTATAAGGGGATGTGCATATAACTGGTTTGAAAGTTACCTTAAGGGGAGGTTTTTAGTGTGTTCCCTAGACTTCCATCAAACTTTGAATTAGACCCTCCTTCAAGATCAATTTGTACATTTTTCGATAGAAAAATTTCCCGGCCGAAGGCCGGTGCCTCTTAAATTACAGGCTCGCTATAGCTCGCCAGGAAAAAATCGACACCTAAATGGCACGAAAGGTCTTAAAATTGACAGAAATGGGGCGAAAGTTCTTAAAAACACCAAACTAATGGGGCGAACGTTTTAAAATCTCAAAAACAATGGGGCTAAACATGAAGGAGAAAGGGGTCCAGAAAAAAATCCCTCAAGTGGAAATCTCCCCTTAAGGAATAGGCCTCCATATATATTATCGTCTATTCATAGCTAGAATGCAATATGAAACACGTCCCTGATAATCAAGGGGTTAAACTGAATAACATCGTCTCATAGTAGCCAGAATACAGTCAAAAGGATGGCACCGGTACAGAAAGGGTTAAAAAGTCACACACTGTCAAACTTGGTAAATTCGGCGAGAAAGGGAATTCGTCAAAACAATCGAGGCGAAACGTCTCACGGATCGGTACCCCAATCTTATATGAGTCATCCCTGGCCTGCACGAGGAACTGGAGTTTTCGAAAAGGGGCTCCAGTCCTGACGCTTTTCTTGGTTTACAGTGTGCTGGCGTACTAATCCAGAAGGGTTGATAGCCTCTGAAGTCCTATTTTAACTAATTGGCCTGCACTGAATGGACCACACAATGACGAGACCGTGTGTTTGTATACTGTATATAAATATATAATATTTGTATATTATATATATACTGTATATATATATATATATATATATATATATATATATATATATATATATATATATATATATATATATACCGTATATATAACATTGTAGTTTCATAACGTTGGATGATTTTACTTTCATATTTCATACGTATAAAGGCTTATAGCATATACAGTATATATAACACACCAGCTATATTGTTCATATGAGGGATATTGGAGTTTGGTGTTGGGATCTAACGCTTTACACATCACTTCACACCTCTTTGTTCTTCACCTCGTTGCTCCGACACTGTAATACTTGTGTGTGCAATATCCCCTTCAGTACCAGGGACTCCTGTGCATTACATTCTGACAACTATAAGGCGATTTTATTCAGCTTAGGAAACACCCGTAGCAAATAATAAGGCTTCCAACTATCTCGACCATTCATTTTAACTACCACAGATCCTTCCTAAGCTGCATAATATCGTCTAAATATAGCTACAATAACAAATAACACACGTTGCTGGTCTATCTATCTATCTATCTATCTATCTATTGCCGGACACCGTGATCCCCGAAGTGGTGGCCACGCACGAATCGCCCCCATGCACCTCTGTCCCTAGGCAGTTGCAGGCGCCCCTCCACCCATCCAGCACCACTTTCACGCATATACTTCTTCACTCCATCCTTCCACCTCTCTCTTGGTTTACCTCTCCCTCTTTGTCGTTCCACCTCACTCTCGTATACTCTCTTAGTCATTCTCTCGCTTGCTGGTACGGATAATAAATGTGTAAAAATAGTTTTGTGCAGCAACTGAAACAACTTTTTTGGCTTTTGGCCACTTAAGGGGAGGTTTTTAGTTAGTTCGCTAGACCTCCATCAAGCTTAACATTACAGCCCCTAGACCCCCTTTCAAGATAAATTTGTACATTTTTCGGTAGAAAAATTTCCCGGCCGAAGGCCGGTTCCTCTTAAATTACAGGCTCGCTATCGCTCGCCAGGAAAAAATTTACGCGTAAATGGCACGAAAAGTCTGAAAATTGACAGAAATGGGGCGAAAGTTCTTAAAATCGCCAAACTAATGGGGGCGAACGTCTTATAATATCAAAAGCAATGGGGCTAACCATGAGGGAGAAAGGGGTCAAGAAAAAATCCCTCCAGTGGAAATCTCCCCTTAACCCCTTCTGTACCGCGCCGTCTTGTTTAGCTTTATTCTGGCTGCTATTAGACGATTGTGTTCAGCTTAAAAAGAACCTCCAGCAATAAACAGGCTTCGAACCATCTCACTTAACCGTTTGGACCACCTCAAATCCTCCTTAAACTGGACAAAGGCAACTCAATATTAGCTAGAATATAATGAAACAGACGTCGTCGGTACAGAAAGGGTTAAGCAAACAACGACGCGCGTGATCCGGGTAACCCCTATAAAAGCCCCCCCCCCCCTCAACACACCAGCAAATCAGATTCCACTGTATAATCAGATTCCACTGTATAATCAGATTCCACTGTATAATCAGATTCCACTGTATAATCAGATTTCACTGTATAATCAGATTCCACTGTATAATCAGATTTCACTGTATAATCAGATTTCACTGTATAATCAGATTCCACTGTATAATCAGATTCCACTGTATAATCAGATTTCACTGTATAATCAGATTCCACTGTATAATCAGATTTCACTGTATAATCAGATTTCACTGTATAATCAGATTTCACTGTATAATCAGATTTCACTGTATAATCAGATTCCACTGTATAATCAGATTTCACTGTATAATCAGATTTCACTGTATAATCAGATTTCACTGTATAATCAGATTCCACTGTATAATCAGATTTCACTGTATAATCAGATTTCACTGTATAATCAGATTCCACTGTATAATCAGATTCCACTGTATAATCAGATTTCACTGTATAATCAGATTCCACTGTATAATCAGATTCCACTGTATAATCAGATTCCACTGTATAACCATATTCCACTGTATAACCATATTCCACTGTATAACCATATTCCACTGTATAATCAGATTTCACTGTATAATCAGATTCCACTGTATAATCAGATTCCACTGTATAATCAGATTCCACTGTATAATCAGATTCCACTGTATAATCAGATTCCACTGTATAATCATGGCTAACGAAGCAGCTGAAACGTTACAGCAAAGAACCACAACTCAAGAACCCTCTGAAAGCTACGGTACTCTCCTTCACCAACTTAACGAACAACAACGAAAGACTGCGAGAGACATTGAATCTTTAAATTATAAATATATTAATGCACAATAGGCTGTATTATTTAATCTCACCTGCCTTGAAGAGAATATATATATATATATATATATATATATATATATATATATATATATATATATCCTTTTGTATAATTATTTATGTTGGAAATACATCTGGTCAAAAAATATTTCCCAGTTCGTCAGCCACTTACGTTAAGGGAGCCCACCTCGCTTTTCTTCTCTTTATCTCCCTCTCTCTTTGGCTTGTATCCATTCGGCCCCATTCATCCTACTGTTTTAAGACGTTTACCCCCATTCAGGTGTCAATATTTTCCTGGCGAGCGGTAGAGAGCCAGCATATATGTATTTTTGTTTTACAGCAAGCTAAATTTGTACATGTTTCGATAGAAAAATGTCTCCGGCGAAGCCTGATTTCTCCATACAATGCCTGCTCGCTATCGCTCGCTAGGAAGAAATCGACACTTGGATGGGGATAAAAATCTTAAAGCACTTGGCTGAATGGGCCAAATGGATACAAGCCAGAAAAAGAGAACAAATTAGAGAAGGAAAACAAAAAGCAGGTGACCCCCTTAACTTGGTTAATTCACCTAAAAGCAACTCGGCTCTCACCAGCATTTTTCAGCCTGTGTGACTTCCTCCTTTTTATTTTGTTTTGTTTTTTAAAGCACTCTTTCCCTGCCTGTCTGTCTGTCTGTCTGTATATTCTATCCAGGCAGTTTTGGCTCTACCGTACCTTGAATTGGGACCTCTTTTAATTTATTTTTATTTATTTTTTGGGGGGAGGCACTTGTTACAGGAAGGTTTGCCTTTTGTCTCCTTCATATACTTAAAAATATACCCTAATACCTCTATATTTATCTGTTTACTCATCAATCTCTCTGTGTATATATGTATCAATCTAGGGGGGGGGGGGGACTTGTTACAGGAATCATTGGCTTTTGTCTCCTTCATACACTTATAAGTAAACCCTCATACCTCTCTATTTATCTGTGTACCTATCAATCTCTCTGTCTAAGCTATGTATCAATTTATTAATCTATTTGTTTATCTATTTCTCTTCATACATTTTCTATTCTTCTATTGTATCTATTGCTCAAGCAAACCACCTCACACTCAAAGAATGGAAGTTGAAGAAAGCTTCAATTCGATGGCGAAGCTTTCAAAATATCCTAGTTAACATAAAACAAAACTTTATGATGCTTAATCCATTCTGTACCGGCGACGTCCTTTTAATTTGTATTCTAACTACAGTATATTTAGACGATTTTGTTCACTTTAAAAAGGATCTGGGGTAGACAAAAAGGGTTACGTGAGAGATTTCGAAGCATCTCAATTGCTGTAGGCCATTTTATAACTCAATTAAATCGTCAAATAGTAGCCAAAATAATGATAAAAAGACGTAGACGGTACAGAAGGGGTTAAGACGTAAATCAGGAAATTTATGAATCAAAGGGGTAAAAACAATCTCAAATGAACCTTTGACTCGCACAGGTCTTTCCTGAACTGAACAAAATATTCTAATTATAGGCAAAATAAATATTTAGAATGGGGTCATCGTACAGAAAAGACTAAATTGTCCTGGAATTCGACAGAACATATGTATGTCAAAGAGATAGGTTATACCCAATTGATTCCTTGAGTTCAAGTAAGCCGCATAAAGTTGTGGAATGATAACTAATATAAACTGGAAAACGGCATAATAAAGCCCCAGTAAAGCCTCATAAACTCCAACAATGGCATTTTAACTTGGGTTAGGATTCCAGTGTTGAAATATGGGCCACCTGGCTGTAAAAGTTTATGTGCTACTGAATATAAACGAGGGGACCTGGCGCTGCTGGTAAAGAGTAATATAAAGCAGGCTGAATAACGTAGTCACTCATAAATATTCTTGGACTTATTAACGTTTTAAAACATGCAAAAAACGGGTGGATGGGACTCGTTAGCCTTGGTCGGCAACCTATCTAGGGGGGACAACCATTTACAAATCTGATTGGATGAGACTCGTCAGCCATGGTCGGCAACCTGTCTAGGGGAGTAAACCTGATACAAATCCGTACTGCGTACCTAAGGGTAAGGCAGGTTAGTGGATGGACTAGCCGAACACCACTGTAGAAAAATAATGCTAACAAGATACACAGAGGGCCTCGGAGTCGGACGGATCCTAAATTGAGTGGTCAATCCTGTAAGTCCTTCAATAAACTGGCTCGGGTTGTCCCTCTTACAGGGAATAGGTCCGCTTGGGTGCATTCTGTGTATGGCCACCCTCATTAAGGGGAGTAATTAAGGTGTCTGGCAATAGATAGATAGATAGAAACATGCATCTCTTCATCTATTTTTTGCATCTATCATTTCCACACGTCCAACATAAGTCTCCTCATGTACACAACCGTGAATATGTGGTGGATTGATGGTGTAGTGGCTAGAGTGCTATGTAACCTGTGTGTGGTAACACAAGTTCGAATACCGGTGGATCACATGCTTTCCTTAATTTAATTGGGAAGGTGTTTGGTGTTGGAGTGAAGTGAATAACGTTGATTAACCACCCTATGATTTTCATTATGCAATTAAAACCTTTATATTCAATTTACAAAAAAACAAAAACAAACAACAAACTCAATATAGTGTATATACCGGTAGACTGATAATTGTATTAATCTGTTACTAGTATATATAAACTGGTCGCTTCAATTTGAAATACTTGCATAATTAATATCATCGGGTGGCTAAGAACATAATATCCACGACAGTATAACATTTCTTCGTTGACACTCCTAGTACACTCCTAGTACACTCCTAGTACACTCCTAGTACACTCGGATACCATAGTCTCTTTATACTGTATATGTCTTTATGCAATTATAACCATGTGGATTGAATTTTGGATATATTTTGCTTTTCAATACATAATTTTGTAGTTAGTCTTTATGCAAGTATTACCATTTGGGTTGAATTTTGGATATATCTCACTTTTCAATAAATAGTTTTATAGTTAATGTATAGACAAAATCTTCATAAACTCGTTCCCAGAGAAATACTTCCATAAATAAAAAAATAGGTGAAGTCCACGATTATTTATGAGTGGGCTAGAGACTATGGTGTCCGAGTGTACCTGACCGCCTCCATAGCTCCACATGTGTTACCTTATTCAATTTTACCCTCACATATTCATCCCACCATTTCCATTTCATTTTTTACGTTCCATTCTATCACAATCATTCAATTTAACCGCCCACATTTTAAGGCACAAGTCATTCCACTTTTAATATACGAAGCTTACACTTTTTCATTCCAGATTTTAAAATTAAGGGGAGATGGGTGGTTTTTCTGGTCCCCTTTCTCCCTCGTATTAAGCCCCATTTGTTTTGAGATTATAAGACGTGTGGCCCATTAGTTTGGCGATTTTAACACCTTTCGCCCTATTTCGTTGTCAATTTTAGGACCTTTCGTTCCATCTAGGTGTCGATATTTTCCTCGCGAGCTATAGCGGGCCTGACATTTTAAGAGGAACCGGCCGACCGAAAATGTACACATTGATCTTGAAGGGGGGGGGGGGGTTGTAGGGAGTGTTTTTCGAAGTTTGATGGGAGGTCTAGCGAGGAAACTAAGAAATAAAGGAATAAATGAATGAATTGATCAACAAAATAACAACCTGTGGCCCATCTCCCTTTAAATAGATTTATGTAGATTGACAGAGCAATTTCGTGTCCTAACTACTATAAACAAACCTAACTTGTGTATATAAATTCTCCCAACACCAAGTTTACCAATCGTGCTATCCTAATTTGACTTCGTTCAGATGTTATTTCGCCCAAACTAGATTCTGTTTCTTTTCATCTGGCGGTAAATTGCATCCCTTAGCAGCTAATTTCTTAGTACTTAAGGGGAGGTATTTAGTTTGTTCCCTAGACCTCCATCAAGCTTAAAATTACACCCCCTTGAGTCCCTTTCAAGATAAATTTGTACATTTTTCGGTAGAAAAATGTCCCGGCCGAAGGCCGATTCCTCTTAAATTACAGGTTCGCTATCGCTCGCCAGGATAAAATCGACACCTGAATGGCACGAAAGGTCTTAATATGGGGTGAAAGTTCTTAAAATCGCTAAACTAATGGGGCAAACGTTTTATAATATCAAAAGCAATGGGGCTAAACATGAGGGAGAAAGGGGTCAAGAAAAAAAGTCCCTCAAGTGGAAATCTCCCCTTAATGGAACTATGTGAAACCACTATGTCTCTGCATCCAATTAAGACCAAGTTTATATAATTAGCACCGGATTTCACTACGAAATCTTCACAAAATAACTGAGAAATCTCAATGGGATCTTGACCATTTACCGTCAGTTGAAAATAAACCAGAGTATATAGACTGTCGTTCGCACTTCCATGTTAGGTTACCTTAGTTTAGTGTATATATATATATATATATATATGCATTAGAATATCATGTTAGGTTTGGTGAATTCTCGATACTTAAGGGGGGAGGCAGACCGTTTTTTTTTCTGGACCCCCTTCTCCCTAATGTTTAGCCCCACTAGTTTTGAGATTATAAGACTTTCGGCCCATTACTTTGGCGATTTTAACACCTTTCGCCCCATTTCGTTGTCAATTTTAAGACCTTTCGTGCCATTTAGGTGTCGATTTTTACCTGGCGAGCGATAGCGAGCCTGCAATTTTAAGAGGAACCGGCCGGTACATTTTCTACCGAAAAATGTACACATTTATCTTGGAGGGGGGTCTAGGGAGTGTTTTTCTAAGCTTGATTTAGGTCTAGGGAGGAAACTAAAAGATACATATGAATACATGAATTAATAGACCAAACAAACGGCCAGTCTCCCCTTAACCCTTGGACTACCGGCGGCGTGCGTTATATTTCATTCTAGCTGTATTTAGACGATATTAGGCAGCTTAGGAAGGATCTGTGGTAGTGAAAAGGGTTGGTTGAGATAGTTTGAAGTCTTATTATTTGATCGAGGTCCTTCCTAAGCTGAATAAAATGTTCTAATAGTTGCCAGAATATAATAAAAAGGACGTCCCTGGTACTGAATGGGTTAATGGCATGGTTTTAAACTAATATGTGTGGGTTTTTTCCGGTTTTATTAAAGAGACAAAAGGATGCCTGTCACGAATGTCTCCCCCAAAGATAAAAAGAGCGACAGAGAGCCAAATAAAAGGGAAGTTGGGGTAAAAATGCATGGACACACGAAGTTTAAAGCAGTCTAAGTCATAGGATGAAGGAGAGATTAATTGAGCGAGAGAGAGAGAGAGAGAGAGAGAGAGAGAGAGAGAGAGAGAGAGAGAGAGAGAGAGAGAGAGAGAGAGAGAGAGAGAGAGAGAGAGACAGAGAGAGAGAGAGAGAGAGAGAGAGAGAGAGAGAGCGAGCTCACTAGTTGAGTAGAAGAACGACCAAGAAAATGTGTTATTTCTCGGATTGGAGATTTGGGCGGAATAGGAGTGTGACAGTGTTGAAAGGTGGGTGCCTCGCACTCGCTGCAAAAGAGGGTGTATGCACTGAGAAAGCTCTGAAGAACACTGATTGCTGTAATAGTGATAAAAGAGTGAAAGAGATGCAACATTGCGGCGTGTAGAAAGAGATTGTAGGGAACTAGTAAGAGGAAGTGAGTTGATGAGACTAAATACTCTTGGCTCTATCCTTTCGAGAAGTGCGGTATAGGTTGAGTCTCCATACACATGCGAACAATACTCGATACATGGGCATACCGTGCTCCTATACAGAGCAAGCAGCTGTGCAGGGATGAAGAACCCGCGGAGACGGATGAACACACCTAACTTCTGGGAAGCTGTTTTAGCAAGAGTAGTAATATGATGTTTCCAAGAAAAGTCGGATTTAAAAGATACACGAATTAATGTTATGAACAAATATGAAGGGTTGAATCGTGTATTTTTTAAGGGTAAGTTTTGTGGAAGATTGCGTCGGAAGAATTGGGTCTTAACACCTAAAGAGCGGCCTAGGCGGTAAATAATATGTAGCCACCAGCGGGGTGTTTTTACCCAAAATAGGGCTGTTTACGTGATCATTTTCATGCCTAAATAAGACCCAAAGCGTAAAACAAGTATCTATCCCTAAAAGGGCATAAACAGAGCTTTCCAATGACACCACAACGATCCTTGTATGACCGCTAGTTTTCTTGCAACAACCGTGCAACACGAGTGCAAAAACCATGTAATTCGGTACTTTCCCCATACATTTCACTATGTAGCGAGTGTGAGAGGGTGGAGGAGGGTGGGATTCATGTCAGTTGGTCCGCCGCGGTGGTCTGGAGCAGTCATACGCTCGCTACTCTCCTGCCAGCACTTGTCTCTCTCTCTCAGCAACATTACGTGCTGAAATTGCCACACGACCTATGTCGTGCGCCGCCACGTAGTCCAAATTTATTTCACTCGACTTATGTT
>CM064546.1:4994834-5027334 GCA_032716605.1 Paralithodes platypus | reverse complement strand
GGCCAGTCTCCCCTTAAGCCAGCGTACAAAGGGAAGTAGTAAAGTGAGTTAGAAGCCGTACCAGCTACCTTCAAAGGAACTGTACTTCCGGTTGGTTTCTATATACCGGTATATATATATATTTTGTTATGAGTGTGGTATAGAGAGAAGTAGGACATTGCATTAGAAACTATACTTCGTTCAAATTAACTCGGCCCATTATTCCATCCTTCTCCTAACAGGTGCTGCTGATTGGTTTACCTTATTTTCATCTTTTACTCAACCACAAAGTTCTTCATTAACCCCTTCATTACCGGTGACGTCAACTTTATTTGATTTTAACTGTTTGTGGTCAATTTTATTCGGCTTAGGATGGTAGTGTGGCCATTATGAGACTACAAACTATCGGAATTAACCCCTTATACTACCACACATCCTTCCTAAGCTGCCTAAAATCACCTAAATATAGCTGCTAAAATACAACATACATCCCCGGTAGTCAGAGGGTTAACCACTTCGGTACCGACGACATCTTTTTTATTTTATTCTAGCTGTATTTAGAGGATTGTTTGCAGTTTTAGAAGGATCTGTGGTATAGGTAGCGCCAACGAACTTGATAATCATCTCGATCCCTGACCTCTTCGTAACTCAAAAGGACCTAAAGCAAACTGGCTGTATATCTCCACACCTATTTCCTGGTGGACTCTTCCCAAATGATAGCAATGGCAGTCCGATTGCTTTCATTAATTTTGAGTTAGAAGAAGTAAAGGGGTCCAAATTATTGTCAAGTTCGTTGGCGCCACCTAGTCAAAAGGGTTAAGTACAAAGGAGTACACACGAAATCAAGCAACAACAGATCTAGTGACCCTTTTAGGCTGCTTGTCCTCCAAAACACTGAGGATCAAGTGTCCAAACAGTGGTTTAGAGTGGGCAAGGGAACATTGGAAAGGGAACCAATGTCCGTGGCAGGATTAGGAAGTTAGTAGGGGACAGATGGGTTAGTAACTGAGGGGGTGGGGGTGGGGGGGGATAAAATAAAGTTATTCATTTGAGATAGTTCGAAGCCTATTAATTGTTGGATGTCCTTTCGAAGCTGAATAAAATCGTCTAGGCCTCATCATAGCCAGAATAAAGTTAAAAAGTGCATCACCGGTGGTACAGAACAGGTTACGCAGCTTCAAGGCTCACTATGCACACTACGGGTCAACTATACTGTAGGTAGCGCCAACGAACTTGACAAGCATCTTGATCCCTGACCTCTCTGTAACTCAAAACGGTCTATAGAGCAAACTGGCTGTAAATATCCACACCTATTTCCTGGTGGACTCTTCCCAAATTACAGAAACGTCAGCCCGATTGCTTTCATCCATTTCGAGTTATAAGAAGTTAAGGGGAGGCTGGCCGTTTGTTTGGTCTATTGATTCATTTATTCATAGATATTTTTAGTTTCCTCCCTAGACCTCCATCAAGCTTAGAAAAACACCCCCTAGACCTCCCTGCAAGATAAATTTGTAAATTTTTCGGGAGCCAGTTCCTTTTAAAATTCCAGGCTCGCTATCGCTCGCCAGAAAAATAATCGACACCTAAATGGCACGAAAGGTCTTAACATTGACAACGAAATGGGGCGAAAGGTGTTAATATCGCCAAACTAATGGGCCGAACGTCTTATAATCTCAAAACTAGTGGGGCTAAACATTAGGGAGAAGGGGGTCCAGAAGAATAACGGTCTGCCTCTCCTTAAGGGGAGATTTCCACTTGAGGGACTTTTTTCTTGACCCCTTTCTCCCTCATGTTTAAACCCATTGCTTTTGATATTATAAAACGTTTGCCCCATTAGTTTAGCGATTTTAAGAACTTTCACCCCATATTCAGACCTTTCGTGCAATTCAGGTGTCGATTTTATCCTGGCGAGCGATAGCGAGCCTGTAATTAAAGAGGAACCGGCCTTCGGCCGGGACATTTTTCTACCGAAAAATGTACAAATTTATCTTGAAAGGGACTCGAGGGGGTGTAATTTTAAGCTTGATGGAGGTCTAGGGAACAAACTAAATACCTCCCCTTAAGGGGTCAAGATTATTGTCTAGTTCGCTGGCGCTACCTCCAGTTACGTTTATTCATGATTAACCCCTTCTGTTCCGGCGTCGTCCTTTTAAACAATTTCTGGCTAATGTTAGACGATGGTATTCAGTTTACAAAGGGCCTCAGGCAAGTAACAGGCTTCGAACTATCTCCCTTAAGGGGAGGTATTTAGTTTGCTCCCTAGACTTCCATCAAGCTTACAAAAATATCCCCAAGACCTCCTTTCAAGATAAATTTGTACATTTTTCGATAGAAAAATGTCCCGGCTGAAGGCCGGTTCCCCCTAAATTACAGGCTCGCTACCGCTCGCCAGGAAAAAAACGACACCTAAATGGCACGAAAGTTTTAAAATTGACTGAAATCGGGCGTATGGTCTTAAAATCGGCAAACATCTTATAATACCAAACTAATGGGGTTAAACACGAGGGAGAAGGGGATCCAGAAAATAACCCTCTCACGTGAAAATCCCCCCTTAACCCTTACTACTACTACTACTACTACTACTACTACTAACCCTTACTACTACTACTACTACTACTACAGCTCTTTCTTAAATCCTCCCTTAACCCTTACTACTACTACTACTACTACTACAGCTCTTTCTTAAACTGCTCAAAGTCGTCTAAATAGAGCTAGAATAGAATTAACCCTCTCCGACATATGACGCGATTTTGAGCCTATTGGGGATACTTTAAAGCATTTGTTACCATCAGGGGTATTTAGAAACCTTTAGTTTAGTTACTTCAACCTCTGCAGATAATTTTGGAGAGGTAATTATAAGAGTGAGAGAACTCTATTTCTTATTGCTAATCTGGCAACCTCTGCGTCATATGTGCGTGAAAGGGTTAAATAGACGTCGCCGGTACATAAGGGGTTAAGTTTAGTGTGTTGTAAGAAATAAGTAACACCCCGTTATTTAACATTAATATCAACTACAAACCCTAATGTACTTGAATAAACTAATGAAAGCATATATATGGCCCTCCCGGGATTCGAACTCGGGACACCACACCCAGAACATAAGCACCTAAACCATTGCACCACCAAGACAGAGCACAAGAAAGACAGAATCACAAGTGGGCGAAGAAACAACATAAATAAGAAAACTGTCTTGATAGCGCAATGCATAGTGCGCGGAATTTCAATGTGAGTATCCTGGGTTCGAGTCCTCAGAGTGCCACATGTATTTGTTGATTTCATTAACTGAGTTTAGATGTGAAGTTGGTTGGTGTTAACTCCTTCTTTACCGGGGACATCTTTTTAGCTTCATATTCTGACTACTATTAGACGATTTTCTTCAGCTTAATAAGGGCCTCCAGTAATTAAAAGGTTTGGAACCATCTCACTTACCACATTTTACTAACACAGATACTTTTTAAGCTGCACAAAATCATCTAAATATAGCTAAAATATAATGAAAAAGACGTCCCCGGTACAGAAGGGGTTAAACACATAATAATTGAACGGGCATGAACGTATAGGAACAGAGTGAGAGTGAGAATGAGTGAAATCAAGGTTACACGGAAAACAGGGAGGCAAAAATTTAAGAATGCGTCAAGAATGAGAGTGACAGTGAAAATGAGTCAACACAAAGGAACAATGAGGCAAGCATGAGTAAAAAATGAGTGAGTGAAAATGAGTGAGTGAAAATGAGTTAAAAAAAATTACCGTATACAAAAACAGTGAGTCAATCATTTACGTGACAGTAAGAATGAGTTCAAAAAATGATAAAAGAAAAGGTCAAGCAAGAATAGGAATGAGCCAAGAATGAGAGTGACGGTGAGAATGAGTCAACACAAGAAACAGTGAGGCAAGAATGAGTAAAAATGAGAATGACGGTGAGAATGAGTCAACACAAGAAACAGTGAGGCAAGATTGAGTCAAGCATGAGAGTGACGGTGAGAATGAATCAACACAAGAAACAGTGAGGCAAGATTGAGTCAAGCATGAGAGTGACGGTGAGAATGAGTCAACACAAGAAACAGTGAGGCAAGATTGAGTCAAGCATGAGAGTGACGGTGAGAATGAGTCAACACAAGAAACAGTGAGGCAAGAATGTCAAGAATGAGAGTGACGGTGAGAATGAGTCAACACAAGAAAGTGAGGCAAGATTGAGTCAAGAATGAGAGTGACGGTGAGAATGAGTCAACACAAGAAACAGTGAGGCAAGAATGAGTCAAGAATGAGAGTGACGGTGAGAATGAGTCAACACAAGAAACAGTGAGGCAAGATTGAGTCAAGCATGAGAGTGACGGTGAGAATGAGTCAACACAAGAAACAGTGAGGCAAGCATGAGAGTGACGGTGAGAATGAGTCAACACAAGACTATACAGTAACCGTGAGGCAAGAATGAGAGTGACGGTGAGAATGAGTCAACACAAGACTATACAGTAACCGTGAGGCAAGAATGAGTCAAGCATGAGAGTGACGGTGAGAATGAGTCAACACAAGACTATACAGTAACCGTGAGGCAAGAATAAGAATGAGTCAAGAATGAGAGTGACGGTGAGAATGAGTCA
This sequence comes from Paralithodes platypus, assembly GCA_032716605.1. NCBI lineage: Eukaryota > Metazoa > Arthropoda > Malacostraca > Decapoda > Lithodidae > Paralithodes > Paralithodes platypus. The sequence goes on along the minus strand of CM064546.1, from coordinate 5,022,757 downwards.
ACACAAGGCTATACAGTAACCGTGAGGCAAGAATGAGTGACAGTGAGAATGAGTCAACACAAGGTTATACAGTAACCGTGAGGCAAGAATGAGTCAAGAATGAGTGACTGTGAGAATGAGTCAACACAAGACTATACAGTAACCGTGAGGCAAGAATGAGTGACAGTGAGAATGAGTCAACACAAAGAAACAATGAGGCAATAATTAGTAAAAAATATGAATGACAATGAAATTGAGTCTAATCAAAGGCTACACAGAAACAGTGAGGCAAAAATGAGTTAAACATGAGTGGCAATGTGAATGAATAAAAAAGAGGCTATACAGAAACAGTGAGTCAAGCGAGTCCATAAAGAGGCCTAATGAGAGTGAAGAAGACCCAAACACTGATGAGGACCGACAACGAAGACAGTGAGGAAACTAATGATGGTAAGAAGAGAAGTGAGGCAAGAATAAGAATGAGTCAAGAGAAAGGCATAAGGCGAGATACAAAAGAATGAAAGTGACAATGAGGAGTCAAAACGCAGAAACAGTTAGGCAAGAATAAGAATGAATACAGAAAAAGGCATAATGACAGTGAACAACAAAACATGCATAAAGAAACAGTGAGGCAAGAATGAGGCAAAAATAAGAACAGAGTCAAGAAAAAGGCCTAATGAGATTGAAGATGACAACAACTGGTGAGGACAGACAAAGAAGACAGTGATGAAACTAATGATAGTAACAATATAAGTGAGGCAAGAATAAGAATGAGGAAAACAATAAGAACGAGTCAAGAAAAGAGGTCTAATGAGAGTAAAGAAGACAGAACTGGTGAGGACAGACAAAGAAGACAGTGAGGAAACTAATGATGGTAAGAAGGAAAGTTTTAGACCTCTTGGGAGGGTCACGCAGAAACAGCCAGGAAAGGAAAAATAAAATATATATAATGCAAGACTGAAAACGAAAAGGTGATATGAACAAGACATTCTTTTTTGCTGCACGTCATTAGCTGATAATATATATATATATATATATATATATATATATACTGTATATATATGCAGTCTGTGTAATACGCAACCGACCCACCCACCCCTCCATAATTAACAGGTATACAGCAGTTATTTAGGAGTTTCTGAACTAAATGGAATCTTCAAAGATCTAGCTAACGTTATATGTATAATTATTGAGTATATATCACAAATACACGTGAGCCACTAAATGTTTCTAATCTCTCAGTGGGGTTCGAACCGCCGGCCGTCAATCAACTACACCACGGCAGTAGACTGCCGTGGCGTAGTTGATTAAAGCGTCGGCTATCGTCCTGACGGTCGGCGGTTCGAACCCCACTGAGAGATTAGAAACATGTATACTTATTTTTGTAAAAAGACGCAATTAGCTGAATGTGAATTTCTTCGATTAGTAGAGTGTAATTCTCCCACCCCCTTGCTATGTAAACAATGTAAACTAAACCCAGCCAGTATTCGAGCACTAAGAAATATTTAACCCTTAGAAAATATGATGACCCATTTATCTTGGTTTCTGACTATTATTAGAAGATATTATTCAGATTAGGCAGAGTATATCGCAGTCAGAGGGTTAAATTGAGGTAGCTTCACTCTGATAATTCCCACCGATCCTTCCTAAGCTGTATACAATCATCTAATTATAGCCAGGATAAACGGTCAAAATACGTCATAATCTTCAAAGGGTTAAACCATCCTTCCAGTAGACTCGAGGTCATAGAAATCACTTTAAGGGGGTAGTACTCGCTTTCTATGGACCCCCTTCTCCCTCATGTTTAGCATATTTGTTTTGAGATTTTAAGACGTTCTTTCCGGTAGTTTGGCGATTTTGAGGCCTTTCGCCCCATTTCGTTGTCAATATTAAGACCTTTCGTACCATTTAAGTGTCATTTTTTTCTTGGCGAGTGATAGCGAGCCTGTAATTTTAGAAGGAACGCACTTTTCTACCGAAAAATGTACAAATTTATCTTGAAGGGGGGGGGGGGGTGCTTTCTAAGTTTGATGGAGGTCTAGTGAGGAAACTAACAAAATCAAATAATAGATAAATATACAGTAGACCCAAAACCAAGCATTACCCCCTTAATCACGGTAAGTTGTGTTAGTAGTTGGGAGGCAGTGTCATGAGAGACAGACTCAATAGGTGGCGTGGGAGGGGAGGGTCGTCCGAGAGTGTGAGACAAGATGGCGAAACAGTGGCGTTGTGGCTTTGAGAAGTCAGAACTAAAATGGCCCAGAAAGAGACAGATATTAACCATTTGTTTGAAAATACATGACTAGAAAAAGACCTCCTGACTTCATTTTCTTTGGCAAACATACACAGGCTATAAATTGATGTTCAGAGTAGAGTTAGGATAAATGAAAAAGGTTCAACTAAAGGATTTGTAATTATTTTAGATATTCATATTATCACCAACCCACCAATTAACTTCCAAATCAACCTAATAAATGAAATCAATGAAACTAATGAATACTATGTGGTACTCCAAGGATTCGAACCTAGGACACTCCCACCCAAATATTATGTGGTACTCCAAGGATTCGAACCTAGGATACTCCCACCCAAATACTATGTGGTACTCCAAGGATTCGAACCTAGGATATTATGTGGTACTCCAAGGATTCGAACCTAGGATACTCCCACCCAAATATTATATGGTACTCCAAGGATTCGAACCTAGGATACTCCCACCCAAATATTATATGGTACTCCAAGGATTCGAACCTAGGATACTCACACCCAAATTCCGCGCATTAACCATTACGCTATCAAGACAGTTGTCACAGAGAAGACGATAATATTTAGCAGAAGTTTCGTCGTAAGTAAACATCACTAAGGGGGGATGGGCTGGTTTTCTGGATCACTTTCTCCCTAATGATTAGCCCCGTTAGTTTTCAGATGTTAAGATGTTTGCCCCATTAGTTAGTCGATTTTAAAAACTTTCGCCCCATTTCGTCGTCAATATTTAGACCTTTCGTGCTATTTAGGTGTCGATTTTTTCCCTGGCGAACGATAGTGAGCCTGTAATGGTGGAAGAACCGGCCTTTGGCCGGGAAATTTTTCTACCGAAAAATGTACAAATTAATCTAGAAGGGGGATCTAATGGATTTTTTTTTTTTTTAATTTGATGGAGGTCTAGGGAGTAAACTAGAAAAATATTGAATACATGCAAAAATCTCCCAAAAAGTGAACCATCTCCCCTTAAGTATACCCACCTTAAGATAATACCTGGCTTGTTAGTTTCTCCTCACGTTAAAGTTTGAGAGCGGTGAGGCCTGTGCATATATTATTATGCAAATTAACTGAATCAGGAGGGCATGAAATCGGCGCTTGGCAATTTGGTTTGTTTTTCTTATTACGAGTCGATGTTGTGTGTGTGTGCATGTGACTGTGTGTGTGTGTGCGCGCATGTGACTGTGTGTGTGTGTGTGTGTGTGTGTGTGTGTGTGTGTGTGTGTGTGTGTGTGTGCGTGCGTATTCATAATTTGTTTTTGTATTCATAATTGTAGTTTGACAGGAATTGAGTTTTTGGCTCGTATTGTCCCGCTTCCTAGACATTATTATCAATGATAAATATCCATCTCCCTGCTCAAGGGAGATGGTAACCGACGGCTATGTCCCAGAAAACCTTCATCAACCTGAGCGAAATTTGGACCCCGGTCTGCTGGGTTGCAGGCAGAGACGGTACTACTGAGCTAGCCGCGCGACTGTGTACTTACTCTAGTTGTACTTACTCTAGTTGTACGCCTCCTATATGTGTAGGTGTTATATGTATCGTTGGAATGGCTGTGGATGTGTGTGTAGTCTGTATTTTTAGCCAATTGGCGACATAGGAAACGAAGGCTTAGGGTGGATCTGTATGGTACCATTCTCACTATAGACGGTACCGTCTCGCCCGAAGGCTTAGGTAGCCATCAGCTTAGGTGAACCATATGATACCCATCTCGCCTTGTACCATTTTTGCCAACCCATATGGGACGTCACAACGTCGTCATTATCAGGAACCTATTTACAGCTAGGTGAACTGAGGCTAACACATGAAAGGAGACAAGCCCAATTTGTCTCCGCCCAGCCGGGGATTGAACCCCCGACCCCTCGTGTGTGAGACGAGAGCTCTACCTACTAGGCTACGGGCTGTGTGTGTGTGTGTGTGCGTATGTGTGTGAGTATTTGCGTGTGTGTGTGTGTGAATTTACGTAATAATGAGTAAAACGAAAAGACGAATTTCGCCACTTGCTCAATAAGAACAAACGTGTATCAAGATCATAACATGGTGTGTAGTGTAAACTTAAACACACACACACACACACACACACACACACACACACACACACACACACACACACACACACACACACACACACACAATATAAAAGGTATATATACATGGTTATGCATATTAAGGTCATAAAAGTTTCATTCACGGTTCATAAAACACACACACACATACCTCCCCCTCTCTCTCTCTCTCTCTCTCTCTCTCTCTCTCTAATAACACCAGCCTTCGTGACGTGGGTTAAAAATAACAACAAATATTGTGAGTGATGAAATATGGCCTGCCGAGTGGAATACGTGTAACCAATTAGTATATAGAGGTGTTATTGTGATGGTGTGTGTGTGTGTGTGTGTGCGTGTGTGTGTGTGTGTGTGTGTGTAATGCTGCCATCCACACACTAAATAATCCTCAAGTTATAATCGGATCTGGTATAATTCATCTGTAATCCTTGTGCACTTCACCTCACGAGAGTTGGGTTTCTACAGCAGACATGTCATAAGGTAAGGCCATTCTCTCTCCACATGTATATTTGACTTTACTGACCTATATTCTCGATATTTTATTCTAGACCTCCATCATGCTTAAGGGGAGATTTCCACTTGAGTGATTTTTTTTTCTGGACACCTTTCTCCCTCACGTTTAGCCCCATTGCTTTTGAGACTTTAAGACGTTCGCCCCATTAGTTTGGCGATTTTAAGAACTTTCGCCCTATTTATGTCAATTTTAAGACCTTTCATGCCATTTTGGTGTCTATATTTTCCTGGCGAGCGATAGCGAGCCTGTAATTTAAGAAGAACTGGCCTTCGGCCAGGACATTTTTCTACCGAAAAATGTACACATTTATCTTGAAAGAGGGTCTAGGGGGTGTAATTTTAAGTTTGATGGAAGTTTAGGGAACAAACTAAAAACCTCCCCTTAAGGAGGGATGGTTCACTTTTTGGGCGATTTTTGCATGTATTCATTATTTTTCTGGTTTCCTCCCTAGACCTCCATCAAATTTAAAACACACATCCATTAGATCCCCCTTCTAGGAAAGATGTGTGGGAATTCAATGGGTAAACACTATCTTAGTTAACTCTCTGACTTCAATATTTGAATCCTAATATGAATACAATCGTCTAATGCTAGCCAGAAGAAACTGACAAATACACGTCATAATCTTCAAGGGTTAGACCATTAGAGTTTCAAGGAGCAAATTTACCCCCCCCCCCCCCCCCCCTCACACACACACACACCCTTAAGCGTATGCTACGGTTAGATAAAGGTTTAGGGTACAGTATTTTGACAAGTTTTGAACCAAGTAACTCCTGGGCGATAGGACTAGTAGGCGAAATGTGGGCAGCATGTATGAAGATAATATTAATTTGAAGGCGAAAATACTTGTAGTTCAAGAGATGGTAGGTAAATACTGATATATTAAACGAATACTGAATACAAAAAATATATATATATATATGCGAAGAACAAAGTCCGTAAATCAAAAGGAGACCCTCCCCCCCTCCCTCACACACACTCACTCTCCAGTCACTCTCACTCTCTCTGTTTCTATCTGTCTCTCTTCCCCCCTCATCTCTCTCTCTCTCTCGCTCTCTTTTATCTTTGTCTCCCTCTGTGTCTCTCTTACCCCCATCTCTTTCACTCTCTCTCTTCTTAACCTACATTGAGAGAGAGAGAGAGAGAGAGAGAGAGAGAGCGAGAAGGAGGAGAGACGAGATCATAAGAAGAGAGTAATGAGGAGTAGAGAGAGAGAGAGAGAGAGAGAGAGAGAGAGAGAGAGAGAGAGAGAGAGAGAGAGAGAGAGAGCAACAATAAACTAGTGAAGCTTCTAACCCACCTACTGCACTTTACGGAAGATTGGTGATGGCATATATAAGTAATGATTGTGTAGCCTTGATATCAACACATAAATATAATAAAGAGGCGAACGGGCGGGCGGATGAGTGATTTTATTAACTTGTAAAGAGATTTCCGGTAACATTATTAGCCCATAATTCACCCAGATATTGATAACGTAACGATCCGTGGGTAATGCACTGTTCCTGTTCTGTGATGGTTAAGAGGAGAGGGATCGTTTCTCTCGTCCCCTTTCTCCCTCGTGTTAAGCCCCATTTGTTTTGAGATTAAATTAAAAGACGTTCGGCCCATTAGTTCTGCGATTTTAACACCTTTCGCCCCATTTCGTTGTCAATTTTATGACCTTTCGTGCCATTTAGGTGTCGATTATTTCCTGGCGACCGATAGCGAGCCTGAAATTTTAAGAGGAACCGGCCGAAATATGTACAAATTTATCTTGAAGGGGGGGTCTAGATTATTTTTGTTTTAAGCTTGATGGAGGTCTAGTGAGGAAACTAATAAATAAAGGAATGAATGACCAAACAAACGGCCCGTCTCCCCTCTGTCCTTCCACCTCACTCTCGTACACTCTGTCAGGTATCAACACATAACTATAATAGAGAGGCGAACGGTCGGCTGGATGAGCTATTTTATGAACTCGTAAAGAGATTTCCGGTAACGTTAATAGGCCATAATAATTCTCCGAGATATTGATAACTTAACGATCCGTGGGTAATGTACTGTTCCAGTTCTGTGATGGGTGATCTGTAGGTGAGAGAGAGAGAGAGAGTACAAAGGAGTACAAAGGAGTACAAAGGAAATCAAGCAACAACAGATCCAGTGACCCTTCTAGGTTGCTTGTCCTCCAAAACACTGAGGATCAAGTGTCCAAACAGTGGTTTAGAGTGGGTAAGGGAACATTGGAAAGGGAACTACTGCCCTGGAACTAATGTCCGTGGCAGGACTAGGAAGTTAGTAGGGGACAGATGGGTTAGTAACTGAGGGGGAGGATAAAATAAAGTTATTCATTTACAAACGCAGTCAGTCGCGGGTTTGATGCGAGATATTTGTCTAGGCGGAATTTAAATGAATCAACGGTGCTGCAGTCTATAACGTCTCGGGGAAGCCCATTCCACAAGTTGACAACGCGATTGAAGAAGAAATTCTTAGATTCGTGCGAGTTAAAAGATGTACCAATAATTTTGCAACCGTTTCCCCGCGTGTAATTAGATTGGTCGATAGTGAAGTACTTACTACAGTTCATATTGTCGATGCCTTTGATGATTTTGAACACCTGAATTAAGTCGCATCTTAATCTGCGCTGGGTTAAAGGAAATAGATTTAATTCTCTAAGACGCTCTTCGTATGGTTTGTTCTTTAGGCTAGGTATCATTTTGGTAACTCTACGTTGAACTCGTTCTAGCTTGTTTATATCTTTTTGGTCATAATGGGCACCAGGATTGAACGCAGTATTCCAGAAGAGGGCGGACTAAGGAATTGTAAAGGGTTAGGATAACTTCTTTGGATTTATGCTCAAATGACCTGCCTATAAAGCCAATTATTTTGTTTGCCTTCTTAACAACTTCTGAACATTGTTGACTCGGTTTTAGGTTACTCGATATTGTTACTCCCAGATCGGTTTCTCTGTTTACATTCTTAAGCTGAGTGCCATTCATCGAATAGTTTGCTTTCTCATTTAGGTATCCGATATTTAGTACTTTACATTTATCCGCATTGGAACTCATTTGCCAAATTTGGGCCCAACATGACAATTTATCTAGATTGTGTTGCATATCGTCAACTTGTTCTTTTGAGAGTACGCTATTTGCAATTTTTGTATCGTCAGCAAATTTTGAGATTGTGAAGGTGAGACCCTCATCTATGTCGTTGATGTAAATTAGAAAGAGAATTGGTCCTAGTACCGATCCCTGGGGTACCCCGCTACTTACATTGGTCCATTTAGATGCCTTACCGTTTATGACTACTCTTTGCTTTCTGTTGATGAGCCAATTTTCTATCCATTTCAACACACCGTCTTGTATTCCATGCGCTTTTAGTTTTAGCAGTAAACGTTTGTGGGGAACTTTGCAAAGGCCTTTTGAAAATCAAGGTATATAATATCTACAGCTTTTACTCTCATCGTCGAGGTTGAGGATATCGTGGAAGAAGTCTAAGAGGTTTGTTGTTAAACAGGAACGTTTTTTACGAAAGCCGTGTGGAGTATCTTTAAGTATGTTATTTTCCTCTAAGTGATTTACGAGTCTGTCTCGTATGACCGTTTCTAGCATTTTACATACAACTGAGGTTAAGCTAATTGGACGATAGTTTACTGGGTAGGGATTTGCTGCCTTTTTTGGAATATCGGTGTTACGTTGGCTTAGCTTCCACTGATCGGGGCCATAGTTCCAGACTGCAAGGATTTATTGAAATAGTAATGTCAGTGGTGTGGGTGATTTGGAGAGCTCATACTTAGCTTCCTCTTAGAATCTAGGCGAGATTGTATCAGGTCCTGGCGTTGTATTTACCTCTGAGTTTATCCAAACAATTCAATACTTCTCTCTCTGTAATCGGTGATATTGCTTAGAACATCTGAATTATCAATCTGAAATCGGCGAGGTGTTAGGGATATCACTGAGGTCTTCTGTTGTCAAAAAACTGATGCAAAGAAGGTATGAGGGGCATTACTCATATTGTACTTGCGTCTTGGTGTGATTTCTCCTTTTTCATCGACTAACGGTCCAACAGTTGAGTAACTACTTTTTTCTTTCTGATATAACTATAGGAATTCTTTCGGGTTTTTGTTTTACTTTGACTTGCAAAATGTAACTCTAAGGTCTTTTTACTTTGACTTAATTAACTTTTTGGCTTTGCGTCCGTAGCTCTACAAATTTCACCCGTTTCTTCGTCATTTTGTGAGGATTTCTTTTAATCTATCATTAGCAAATTTGGTAGCCAACCCTCCCCCCTTAGCAGGGCAGTTTGAAAATATCTTTATTCCACCATTTGGGCTTATTATTATGGCCGACGCAGTATGTTCGAATGGTATGCAGTCTTGGCACTGCTTTTAGGTAAGTGGTTTGCGAATAACCTTCCAAGATGTATTTATGTTCGTTATTGGTAATTAAAAAGCTCCAGTCAGTTTCTTTAAACATAGACTCTAAGTTTATGGAAGTTTGCTTTCTTGAAGATTAGGGACTTTTTCGGATGATACTATTTGGTTCGTTACTAGTAAACTTTAAAGTGAAAAAAGTTATCGTACGATGGTCGCTGTTACTGAATTCATCACCCAACATTCAAATTTCTCTATCAATTCTTCTTTTGTTGCAAGTACAATGTCCAAGAACGGTTATTACCACGGGACGGCAGTGTCGAAACAAATTGATAAAGCGAACTCTCTTGCAAGTTCGTATACAAGTCATGCTCGCGGAAGTGTGAAGTAAGAGTATCGCCCCACTTGCTCACAGGGTAAAATTAAAGTCGCCAAAACTTGACGGTATCTTGTGGAGTTACTTACATTTTCTGCAATTTGTTCGTAAATTTTACTCGGTCAGTTTGCACTGATTGAGCTGGAGGTCTGTATAGTAACGCAAGTAGTAGTTTTGTACCTTTATTATTCCTTATTAGCACAAAAGATGTGTCGACGTTCACAATTTGAGGGTTTTGACACGAGGGCGGGTTGTTGTAAAGACTTTTCTTTGATATAAAATATAAAAAGCCACCTCCATTTTTATTTATTCGCGCTGTTATCTCAAACATTACATAAATCCGGGAAAGTTGAATACTCTGCTAAAAAGTCTCTCTCTTGTGTAATTGAGCCAAGATTCTGTTATGCCAATCACATCATAATTTTCTGTAAACACTAGGTCCTCTAAATCTGAAAAATTTATTGACGTATGATCCCTACGCAGAGGTTGCATAGAAAACATTCACAGTTTTGGATTTTTGGGATTCAAGGAAACGGTCTTTATTCAAATTATTGGTTCTGGTCGGATCTACATTTACATGTCATGGCTGTCCTCCGGTCCTCGGTCGTTATACCTGACGGTTTTGAATTTTGGGTCGTGCTTGGTGGATGCTTTTATCCAAATTCGCGGCGTTCTTGACGGATTAGTAATTACCTCCTTTGTAGATTGCCGTCCTCGCCCCTTACGTAGGGGCACGTGGTAACCGTTCTTGCAACAACCAATCCCACCCCTACTCTGTGCAACTCTCCAACCCCAAGAGTGAAACGGTACTCTCCAAACAAATTTCTTCTACTCAACATCTGAGCTCTGGAACTCTCTCCCAGAATCAGTCTTTCCCTCTTCCTATGACTTAAATTGCTTCAAGCTCCGTGTGTCCAGGCATTTTGGCTCGAACGTCCCTTGATTTTGGCCCTGTCACTCTTTCAACTATGGGGGGATGGCCACTCGCTATAGGCAGTTATGCCTTTTGCCTCCCTCAATCACATAGAAAAAAAAAAAAAAAAAAAAAAAAAAAAAAAACAATACTGGCACAATCTCTACAATATCGCTCTAGATAGTAAATTAATGCCAAAAATCGCTACAATAATGGCACAATCTCTACAACATCGCTCTCAAATGGCTCAAGTCCACATAATATCGCTCAAATTCATGTCGCTAGATGTAGAAAGTTGCCCTTAGCTCAAAGTAAATGCCTCTCGATCTAGCGGGAAAGGAGCTAAGTTGGCAACACTGCATTCTCGACACTCGCCTCCCATATCGACACCCCGCTCTTATCGACTGCTCTGGTGAAGGTGTGATAAGGGATAGTTTAATTAGTGTCGCGCGGAGGTGAGAGAGAGAGAGAGAGACGATGATGAGGAGAGAGAGAGTGGAGAGGAGAGAGATGAGAGAGAAGAGAGAGAGACGGACGACGAGAGAGAGAGAGAGAAGGTTTGGAGACGATCCGATTTGGAGGACCCCCTTTGAGAGAGAGAGATGTAATGCAGAAGAATATATGCAAGAAAATGTTATATTAAGAGCATTACGAAAAATATACCGGTAATTATACAGAGGTAGAAGGAATAGTCAGTATCTCAAAGAATTTTAGGTCCATTACTGAGAGAAATATTATAAAATAAATAATAGAGATTGTATATTGCAGTACCCTAAAATGTATCTATATTCCTCATATACAGGTCTAGTGAATAACGATATAGCAATGTTGATAGAAGTTTGTTCCAGGTAGAAGAGGTCTAAAAATTATGATATATATTTTTTTCAGTTATTCTACTGTTAACCCCTTCTGTACCGGCGACGGCCATTTAATTATATTCTAGCTATATTTAGACAATTGTGTGCAGTTTAGGGATAATCTGTGCTAGTAGAAAGGATTAAGTGAGATCGTTCGAAGCATATTAACTGCTTAAGGCCCTTTATAAGCTCAATAAAATCATCTAACAGTAACCATAATCAAGGCAAAAGGACGGCACCGGTACTAAAAGGGCAAAACATTCTTGAGCTCCAACTAACAGCCATGGTTGCGTGTTGTATTCCTATTGAGCCTAAACATCTTGCTATTATCTTCATTGTCAAACCAATTCAGTCCTTTAATACTTCAATGGGTTAACCTTTATATCCACAAGAGACTAAGAGCTCTCTAATGTTGTTCATAGCTCAATCATCCAATTAGCTAGATACATATCACAGCGCTAGCTCTTTTTAATCGCCCTATATCTTTCGGGAATGATGGGCGTATGAATTTCGCAGCACACACACACACACGGAGAGAGAGAGAGAGAGAGAGAGAGAGAGAGAGAGAGAGAGAGAGGGAGAGAGAGAGAGAGAGAGAGAGAGAGAGAGAGAGAGAGAGAGAGAGAGAGAGAGAGAGAGAGAAGAGTCGAGCAAATGATTAGGATAAGAAGTTGATGACATTTTAAAGAATGAGAAAATATATTAAATCCTACGACTAACTGAGAGTATAAAGAATTAAGATTTTATCATAGATACATACACAGATAATTATATACATGAAAGCATACATCATTACATATATAATTACTGTAGATTGTCGCAACTTAAGTAACATATTGTCTGTTGCCACGAGCAGGGTCAGCATACTGTATACTTATTACTGATACCATAGGCTATTATATATTTCTGTCTCGTTATTGTGTGTTATAATTGTATTATAAAACCATTGTATAGCCTACCTCTGTTACCATTTGTTTATGTTATCCAGCCGAGCATGAAGTAGATCAAACCGTTATTAGAATTGCATAATATATACAGTATATAATATATATTATATATATAGTCTATATAACCAACTCACTCTCTCTCTCTCTCTCGCTCTTCCCCTTCCCCTCCCAAGACAGTCCCAATACTCATAAAACATTAATTGGTCGACGTTGAAGCCATAAAGTTGTAATTGTTACCCTCCTACATCTTCCCCTGCTTCCTCCTGCTGCCTTTGTTGGGGGGGGGGGGGGGGCGCTGTGTCTTGGGGCGATTGTTTGGCATTTAAGTTCTTTGTATTGAGGGGGGGATTTTCTGGCCCCCTTTCTCCCTCATGTTTAGCTCCATTTAATTTTCAGATTGTAAGACATTGACCCCATTAGTTTGGCGATTATAAGACCTATCTTGCCATTTAGATGTAATTTTTTCCTAGCTGAAGCGAGCATACAAAAGGAACCGGCTTTTGGCCAGAGCATTTTTCTACCGAAAAAATGCACACATTTTTCTCGAAGGGCGGTTTTGGGGTATACCTTAAGCTTGATGGAGGTGTAGGGAGCAAATTAAAAATATTAATGAATAAGCAAATGTATAAATAAACAAAAAAATAAAAACTTCCCTTTAACCCATTGACTGTAGGAGACGTTCCGGAACGCCATGGCAATTCATAGCAATTTCCAGGCTTTTAAAGCCTGTTGAGACGACTGCGAGTGAGCGGGAGCGCCGCAGGCCCTCGTCCTCTCTCCAGCCAGGCGGCTGAGGCACTGAGGGGTATGAGCCATACTCCCACTATACATAGCAGTGCTGCCAAAGGCAAATTTAGCGATTATTGCTCAGTATTAGCGAATGTCTATGGTAGAGCTGCGGTTGAAGCTATTTTCTTCTAGTTTTTGACTGGATACATTTAATCTCATTCAGACACTTGCTCAATCATTCAGGAGTGTCTGAATGAGCCCTATTATAGCGGAAATATGTCCGCAGCGTAAGTGCTAACTTGCAATCTCCTTTATGTGACGAAAGCATGTATTGTAATTATTGTTTTCTTTCTTCTACTATTACCGTAGTCCTTCCCCTCCTACTTCTCGTTTGTTTCTTCAATTTTTTCGCATCCTCCTCCTCTTCGGTTTCTTCTTATTATTTTCCTTACTTTCTTCTTCGTCTCCTCCTCCCACTTCTCTTCCTTCTCCTTCCTTCGTATTTTCTATTGCTGCCGCCGCCTCCTCCTCCTCCTGTCTTTCTTTCTCATTGCTTCTTCTTCTTTTATATATTTCACGTCTTCTTTTCTTCTTTTTCTTGTTGTTGTTAGACCTTGCGGGTGAGGGTACTATCGGATATTGAGACTGTTGTGGTAAAAGGTCCGCCGAAGGGAAGAGGTTTGGCTGGCACAGAAAAGACGTACACACACACACACATTATATATATATATATACCGGGTATATATATATATATATATATATATATATATATATATATATACCGGTATATATATATATATATATATATATATATACGGTATATACAGTATATATATATATATATATATATATATATATATATATATATATATATATATATAATAAGTCAGAAAAACGTACTCACACTCATACAGTCTTTCACACATAGAAAACAAAATACATATATTTGTTTTTCCCACCCACATACTCAATCACTGTCGGCCCAACGCAATCAAGAGAATAGTGCATAATTGTTTTTACTTTTGTTTGTCAAACAGATAAAACAACTGTGTAGTATGTACAATTGGGATCACTAGATACCCATTTGAAGCAGTATCGAACACAAGCGAGACAGTACAATGCTCTATTATATACCACAGGCTTCAGAACTAGGCTTAACATCTTCGTAGATGCATATGGGTGTTTACGAATTAATGCCCATAACTGTACATAGACAAATATCCCTCTTTAATTACAGACTGCTATCGCTCGCCAGGAGAAAATGGCACGAAAGGTCTTAATATTGGCAAATAAATGGGGTGAAAAGGTCTTAAAACTTTTAGCTTGAAGGGGATCTGGTTGGAATTTTTGTTTTAGCTTGAAGGAAGTCTGGGAAGTCGTTTCTGTTAGCCTAGCGGAAAAAAACTAAGATACATTGTTCTAAACTGGCCAACACAAGCAAAATCCTCAAAAATAATTCAACAACATATCATAATAACCCACCAGGCGTCGGATCAGAGAGTGTTATCAGGCGACTTCACACATTTTAGTACACTGCATTTATCTACGTCTAAATTCATCAGCCATTTCGCCCGCTATGTCGGCATGTCTCCCAGGCTCTAGGTCCTCTTGATATGAATGTTGCTAGAGTATGAGGAATGAGAGCCTGTGTGTGTGCGAGTGTGTGTGAGTGTGTGTGAGTGTGTGTGTGTGTGTGTTATTAAAATCTACTGAACACATTTTGACAGGTGTGTGCGTATGTTTAGTGACTAATTGACATGTGTGTGTGTGTGTGTGTGTGTGTGTGTGTGTGTGTGTGTGTGTGATCCATATATACTAGACTGTCTCTGGAGTATGAGGGTTGGGAGCCACTTCAAGATTCATGGAATACAGTAACATGGTTCGTGTCTCGTGGTGCTCAGTATTTTATGGGTATATATACAGTATGCTATTTGTATGTCTGTGTTTGCGCGTGTGTGTGATTGTGTGTGTCTGCGTGTGTCTGCGTGTGTGTGTATGTGTGTGTGTAGTATTTACATGTATTACTAAGAGGAGGTTGAAGTTATGTGAGTGTGTTGTACTGTATGTGAGTGTGTTGTACTGTATGTGAGTGTGTTGTACTGTATGTCTTTTATATATAATTTGTGAATATTTGTGTAAGTAGGTATGTGTGTGTGTGTGTGTGTTTGTGTAGGTATATGTGTGTGTGTGTGTAAGTATATGTGTGTGTGTGTGTAAGTATGTGTGTGTGTAAGTATATGTGTGTGTGTAAGTATATGTGTGTGTGTGTAAGTATATGTGTGTGTGTGTTTGTGTAGGTATATCTGTGTGTGTGTAAGTCTATGTGTGTGTGTGTTTGTAGGTATATGTGTGTGTGTGTGTAAGTATGTGTGTGTGTAAGTATATGTGTGTGTGTGTGTGTGTGTGTGTGTGTGTGTGTGTGTGTGTGTGTGTGTGTGTGTGTGTGTGTGTGTAGTATCAATATATACATGACTGGGTATACAGTATATTATATGAATGCGTGTTGGTTATGTATGAGGGATGGGCGCCTCTTCAAGATTCATGGAATATGGTTGCATGGTCTTCTTTACGCGGAACTAACTATTTTATGGCTTTTGGTATATTGAGAGAGAGAGAGAGAGAGAGAGAGAGAGAGAGAGAGAGAGAGAGAGAGAGAGAGAGAGAGTGTGTGTGTGTGTGTGTCAAAAGCATTTCGCCTCATCAACTAACTTCCTCTTACTAGTTCCCTACAATATCTTTCTTCAGAGCTCTCTCAGTGCATACAGGGGCCCTCCCTTGCGGCGAGTGGAGGCACCCGCCTTTCAACACAACCCCAATCCTATTCTGTCCAGCTCTCCAACCCAAGAATTGGCAAATTTTCTCATTATTTCTTCTACTCAACAAGTGAACTCCAGAAATCGCTCGGTCAATCAATGCTTCCTTCATCCTATGACTTAAACTGCTTTAAACTTCGTGTGTCCAGGAATTTTGATCCCAACGTCCCACGAGTTTGGCTCTGTCACTCTTTTGGCCTTGGTGCAGATACTCGTTACACGCAACCTGCCATTTGTCTCCTTCATACACATAGAAAGAGAGAGAAGAAAACACCAGTCCACCACTCTTCCATATATATATATATATATATATATATTACAGGTACTTCTTGTACATCGCTCTTGCTTTCGCTCAATATCTATCTATATGTCTACCTATCTATCTATTAAACAAACTATCAGCACATCTATCTAACTATGAAAAATGTAACAGCCTTTTTTTCAACGTATGTATGAGCCTCGCAAACATTTTAGCAGTGCGACCACAGACACGCATTGAGGGTATGCATATTAATAATTATGCATTGAATTCCCACCATGTATACAGTATTTATTTACATTGTTGTGTACCTGTTAGCGGGGTGATTGTGAACACTATGATTGATATTGTCTCTTCGAGTAAATATTTTGCGCTTAGACTGAAAAAAAAAAAAAAAAAAAAAAAAAATCAAGGCCCCTTCCAAACTAAAAACGCCTCAGATTCCCTTTAAACCAATTATGTATATATTTTGTCCGGTCTAACATAATGACACTGCCAAAGACCTGTTCTCTTCAATGGCAGGCTGATTATCGCTTGCCAACAAAAAATAGACACCTACATGGGGTAAAGTGTCTTAAAATCGCCAAAGTAATGGGACTAAACTTCTAAAATCTCAAAACTATTATTGTGAATCAAGGTGGGTCAAAATACACATATATATACATATAATAGAAATAAAAATAGAAATAACAAATATATCTATCTATCTATATACTCAGGCCAAATCCCACTTTTTTTATATAGATACATAAATAAGTATGTACAAAAATATGAATTGAAATTGCACTTTGCATATATATTGTAATTTCTGTGAGCATTATAGCGAGGCGAGTATCAATATTACAGGACTAGTTTGATAACTCAGTCATGTTGAAATGAGCTGGATTCATGCTTTATAATAGTGCTCTCTCTCTCTCTCTCTCTCTCTCTCTCTCTCTCTCTCTCTCTCTCTCTCTATCTTTGCTATTATCATTATTATAATTTCCACCCATATACCTTCATAGAGTTATATTTTTATGGACACTTTAATTACCTTTTTCATACATACCCATAGTGATATACAGTGTAGCGTTTGAAGTTTGGTCGAGTAACTCTAGTTTCCTCCCAATGTTTGTCAACCTCTTCACATGTAGTTCTGTTCAACAACTATTTCTCTATTTTATTTACTGGCTTGTAAGATAAATGGGAATAATTTGATTTTCAGACCGAGAGGTTATTATATGACCCTTATTCATAATTTTCAAATGGGTTCTAAGGGGACAGTGGTTAGTTTTTGGTCTCTATATTAACATAGTTTTATATTTTTTAGTTTCCTTGCTAGATCTCCATCAAGTACAAATAAAACAAAAACACCCCATAGACCACCTTTCAAGATAAACTTGTAAATTGTTCGGTAGAAAAATTTCCTGGCTTCCTCTTAATATTACGAGCTCGCTATTGATCGCCAGGAAAACATTGACACCTAAATAGCACGAAAGGTCTTGATATTGACAAAGACATGGGGCGAAAGGTCTCCATATCGCCAAACTAATGGGGCTAAACATAAGGGAGAAGGGAATCACGAAAATCGAACCATCATATACATCTTTGATATTTTCACTGGACTTACTATACTCTATTCATTATCATTAGGCAAAAACAGATTTATCAATAACCTATTAACCATCAAAGGACTACATTAGAGTAATCGAGCTAACATTTCTACCACTTGGGAAGAGTCAGCCAGGGAGTAGGTGTGGAAATGTACAGCCCATTTGCTTTGATCTATCCCTTTTTGAGTCACCGAGGTTATTGATCAACATGTCTGACCTAATTACCGTGATTAGACTACACATCTTGACACTAGCGGTAACAAGTAGGATATAATTAATAATTAATATATATAATTCTGCATAATAATAACCCATAAAGTACAAATAATTACAGATTAATATATATAATTTTGCATATTAATACCCCATAAACATAAAGTACAAATAATTATAGATAAATATGAATAATTTTGCATATTAATAACACATAAAGAACAAATAATTACAAACATAATAATAATAAATGCAACACCAACAATTACAAATGAAAAAACAACAACAAAAACATTAACACAAAGAACAAGGGCAATACTGGGCAACAACAACAACAACAACAACAACAACAACAACAACAACCGTAATAACAACAAGAAAAATTAGAATAACATTGTCTCTCATATTGCTTGCATGCTCGCCGAAAACATGTATATTCTGCTCACACACACAACACACACACACGCGCGCACACACACACACACTTGACACAGACAGACACACGCGCGCACACACAGACAGACACAAACACACACACACACACTTGACACAGACAGACACACGCGCGCACACACGGACAGACACAAACACACACACACACACACACATACCTACGCACAATGAAGGTAACATATTCCTAGACACACACACACACACACACACACACATGCCCGTAGCCTAGTAGGTAGCGATCTCGTCTCACACACGAGGGGTCGGGGGTTCAATCCCCCGGCCGGGCGGAGACAAATTGGGCTTGTCTCCTTTCATGTGTTAGCCTCAGTTCACCTAGCTGTACATAGGTACCTGGAATAAGTGGACGACGTTGTGACGTCCCATCTGGGGTTGGCAAAAATGGGACAAGGCGAGATGGGTATCATATGGTTCACCTAAGCTAATGGCTACCTAAGCCTTCGGGCGAGACGGTACCGTCTATAGTGAGAATGGTACCATACAGATCCACCCTAAGCCTTCGTTTCCGATGTCGCCAATTGGCTAAAATACAGACTACACACACATCCACAGCCATTCCAACGATACATAAAACACCTACACATATAGGAGGCGGGAAATAACGAGCATGCTCACTCCCGCAATACAACTAGAGTAAGTACAACTAGAGTAAGTACATACCTACACACACACACTGAAGGAAACATATTTCTACACACAAAAACATACTATAGGGCAACACACGCACATACCTACCTACACACACTGAAGGTCACACAACACACACACACACACATATATATATAGACACACACACATATATATATACACACACAGAAGGTCACACAACACACACACACATATATATATATATAGACACACACACACACATATATACACACACTGAAGGTCACACAACACACACACACACATATATATAGACACACACACACATATATAGACACACACACACACACATATATATACACACACTGAAGGTCACACAACACACACACACACACATATATATAGACATATACACACACTGAAGGTAACATATGCCTACCCACCCACATACACACACACACACACACACACACACACACACACACACACACACACACACACACAGTTTTGTCAGCGGTGGTGTGGTTCTCGGTACACACTGGGATAATTATACATGCTTGCGAGTACAGTTTTCGCTTTTTAACCTGACAAGCGCGATATGACAGTAGGTGCTAGGGTAGTTATTTGTGCATTTCTAGCCCTGGATTCTGACAGAATTCGTTATATTTACAATATAAACCATTATTTGTTTTCGGTATGCTTTTATTTTACATATATGATGTATATATGAACCTTCAAGAGTGCTAAAATAAGTGGGAAAAGCATTTGGGTGGTGAAAAACGAAGATATTGGCCACCCGGTCATAAGTCTCAGGCGAGCAGAGAGGAGACAGGCAGCCCTTCCCTCTCGCTGTCTGGGAGTCATCTGAGAAGAGCGGGGCGGTGTGTGCCGGTGTCTGGGTGTTGCATAACGATCTTTTATGCAACCCACTTGTGCTACATTATCGCGGGAGAGAAAAATAACCGATAAATGATGATAATAAGAGGAAAAATAGGTGATAATTGAGGTGGGGAGGGAGGGGGGAATAAGGTGGGGAAGGAGGGGAGGGGGGTGGGTGAGATTTACATGGATGAGTACTGGAGGGGAATTATCTCACCTAGAGACAAATTCCTTTGTTTTGATAGGCCCTTTTTTTTTATGGAAGGCTTTTTTTATGGTCCTGCTTCCGTGAGGCCTATCGCGTTCCCTATAGGAAGCCTTCCGTGAGGCCTATCGCGCTTGCCGGGTTAAGGAGGGCCCACCTCGTTTTTTTTTCTTTCTTTCCCTCTCTCTTTGGCTTGTATCCATTCGGCCCCATTCATCCTACTGTTTAAAAATGTTTACCCCCATCCAGGTGTCAGTATATTCCTGGCGAGCGGTAGCGAGCCAGCATATATATATTTTTGTTTTGACAGCAAGCTAAGTTTGTAATTTTTTCTATAGAAACATTTCTCCGGCGAAGCCGGATTTCTCCATACAATGCTGGGTCGCTCTCGCTCGCCAGAAAGAAATCGACACCTGGATGGGGATAAGCGTCTTAAAACAGTTGGCTGAATGGGGCCGAATGGATTCAAGCCATAGAAAGAGAGAACAGGAGAGAAAGATAAAAAAAAAAGCCGATGACCCCCCCCCTAAACGATTTCACTGAGATTGGGAAGGCCGTCTGGGAATCAAAGGGGTATAATAGCTATCTCACTTAACCCTTTGAGTACCAGCGACGTGTGTTATATATTATACTAGCTATATGTAGACGATCTTATGCAGCTTAGGAAGGCTCGGGGGTAGTCGAAAAGGGTTGGTTGATATCTTTTGAAGTCTTATTATTGCTAGAGGTCCTCCCTAATTAGCTGAATAAAATCGTCTAATAGTTGCCTGAACATGATGAAAAGGACGTCCCCGTGGTACTGTTCGGGTTAAGGGGAGATGGGTCGTTTTTCTAGACCCCCTTCTCCCTCATGTTACATGTTGCGAATCAAAGTAAAACAAACCCGAAAGAATTCTATAGTTATATCAGAAAGAACAAAGTAGTTACTTCAACTGTTGGACCGTTAGTCGATGACAATGGAGAATATACCAAAGACGAAGTACAAATGAGTAATGCCATCAATACCTTCTTTGCATCAGTTTTTACAACAGAAGACCTCATTGATATCCCTACAGCATCGCCGATTCAGATAGACAATTCAGATGTTCTAAGCAATATCACCGTTACAGAGAGAGAAGTATTGAAATGTTTAGATAAACTCAAGGTAAATAAAACGCCCGGACCTGATACAATCTCACCTAGAGTTCTAAAAGAAGCTAAGGATGAGCTCTCCAAACCACTGACATTACTATTCAATAAATCCTTGCAGTCTGGAACTATGCCTGATCAGTGGAAGCTAGCTAAAGTAACACCGATTTTTTAAAAAGGCAGCAAATCCCTACCCAGTAACTATCGTCCAATTAGCTTAACCTCAGTTGTATGTAAAATGTTAGAAAATCTCATAAGAGACAGACTCGTAAATCACTTAGAGGAAAATAACATACTTAAAGATACTTAACACGTCTTTCGTAAAAAACGTTCCTGTTTAACAAATCTCTTGGACTTCTTCCACGATATCCTCAACCTCTACGATGAGAGTAAAGCTGTAAATATTATAAACCTTGATTTTCAAAAAGGCCTTTGACAAAGTTCCCCACAAACGTTTACTGCTAATACTAAAAGCGCATGGAATACAAGACGGTGTGTTGAAATGGATAGAAAATTGGCTCCGCGACAAGAAGCAAAGAGTAGTCATAAACGGTAAGGCATCTAAATGGACCAATGTAAGTAGCGGGGTACCCCAGGGATCGGTACTAGGACCAATTATCTTTCTAATTTACATCAACGACATAGATGAGGGTCTCACCTGTACAATCTCAAAATTTGCTGACGATACAAAAATTGCAAATAGCGTACTCTCAAAAGAACAAGTTGACGATATGCAACACAATCTAGATAAATTGTCATGTTGGGCCCAAATTTGGCAAATGAATTTCAATGCGGATAAATGTAAAGTACTACATATCGGATACCAAAATGAGAAAGCAAACTATTCGATGAATGGCACTCAGCTTAAGAATGTAAACAGAGAAACCGAGCTGGGAGTAACAATATCGAGTAACCTAAAACCGAGTCAACAATGTTCAGAAGTTATTAAGAAGGCAAACAAAATAATTGGCTTTATAGGCAGGTCATTTGAGCATAAATCCAAAGAAGTTATCCTAACCCTTTACAATTCCTTAGTCCGCCCTCTTCTGGAATACTGCGTTCAATCCTGGTGCCCTTATTACCAAAAAGATATAGACAAGCTAGAACGAGTTCAACGTAGAGTTACCAAAATGATACCTAGCCTAAAGAACAAACCATACGAGGAGCGTCTTAGAGAATTAAATCTATTTCCTTTAACCCAGCGCAGATTAAGAGGTGACTTAATTCAAGTGTTCAAAATCATCAAAGGCATCGACAATATGAACTGTAGTAAGTACTTCACTATAGACCAATCTAATTACACGCGGGGAAACGGTTGCAAAATTATCGGTAAATCTTTTAACTCGCACAAATCTAAGAATTTCTTCTTCAATCGAGTTGTCAACTTGTGGAATGGGCTTTCCCGAGACGTTATAGACTGCAGAACCGTTGATTCATTTAAACTTCGCCTAGACAAATATCTTGCATCAAACCCGCGACTGACTGCGTTTGTAAATGAATAACTTTATTTTATCCCCCCCTCAGTTACTAACCCATCTGTCCCCTACTAACTTCCTAATCCTGCCACGGACATTAGTTCCAGGGCAGTAGTTCCCTTTTCCAATGTTCCCTTACCCACTCTAAAGCACTGTTTGGACAATTGATCCTCAGTGTTTTGGAGGACAAGCAGCCTAGAAGGGTCACCAGATCTGTTGTTGCTTGATTTCCTTTGTACTCCTTTGTATGTTTAACCACATTGGTTTTCAGATCTTAGGATGTTTGTCCCATTAGTTTGTCGATTTTAAGACCTTTCGCCCAATTTCTTTGTCAATATTAACACCTTTCGAGCTATTTAGGTGTCGATTTTTGTCCAGGCAAACGATAGTGAGCCTGTAATTTTGGAAGAACCGGCCTACCGAAAAATGAACAAATTAATCTACAAAGGGGGGATCTAATGGATGGTTTTCATGTTGGATGGAGGTCTAGGGAGGAAACTAGAAAACTAATACATATATGAAATAATCGACCTACAAGTGAACCATCCCCCCCTTAACCTTAATAATCGACCGACAAGTGAACTATCCCCCCCTTAACCTTAATAATCGACCGACAAGTGAACCATCCCCCTTAACCTTAATAATCGACCGACAAGTGAACTATCCCCCTTAACCTTAATAATCGACCGACAAGTGAACCATCCCCCTTAACCTTAATAATCGACCGACAAGTGAACCATCCCCCCCTTAACCTTAATAATCGACCGACAAGTTAACCATCTCCCCTTAACCTTCGGACTCCCACATTTCCTTCACTAAATGGAACCCTTTCTCCCTCATGTTTAGCCCCATTGCTTTTGAGATTGTATAACGTTCGCCCCATTTAGTTTGGCGATGTTTTATAACTTTCGCCCCATTTCTGTCATTTATAAGATCTTTCCTGCCATTTAGGTGACAATTGTTTCCTGGCGAGCGATAGCGAGCCTGTAATATAAGAGAAACCAGCCTTCGGCCGGGACATTTGTCTACCTAAAAATGTATAACTAATAGTCAGAATAAGAAGGAAAACCGCGTCATCGTATCCTGAAAGAGTTAACAAAAAAAAAAAATAATAATAATATAATAATATACAGTATATAATAATAATATAATAATATAATAATATACAGTATATAATAATAATATAATATGAATTAATAATAATAATAAATAATAATATAATATAATAATAATAATAATAATAATAATAATAATAATATCATAATAATAATAATAATAATAAAATAATAATATAAAATAATAATATAAAATAATAATATAAAATAATATAAAATAATAATATAAAATAATAATATAAAATAATAATATAAAATAATATAAAATAATAATATAAAATAATTATTAATAAATCGAATAATAATAATAATAATAATAATAATAATAATATAATAATAATAATAATAAAAATAATAATAATAATAATAAAATAATAATAATATAATAATAATATAATAATAATATAATAATAATATAATAATAATAATAATAATAATTGGACTTACCGCGCCCCAACACGACGGTAGAACCAACATACCTGAAATAAGAGAATTAATGTAATTAGCAGGTGCGACTTGAATCCTATATTTATGGGGAGGGTTATTTTTTATCTCTACATGGGGATTATGTCACTTAATTTAGTTTTTTGTTTTTGTTTTGTTATCTTTCTTCCGCTTACGCTCTCTCTCGCTCTCTCTCGCCCTCTCTCGCCCTCGCCCTCGCCCTCGCCCTCGCTCTCTCTCGCCCTCTCTCGCCCTCGCCCTCGCCCTCGCCCTCGCCCTCGCTCTCGCTCTCTCTCTCTCTCTCTCTCTCTCTCTCTCTCCGTACCGGTTAGTGACGACCGACGCTCTCCCCCCACCCCCTTAAAAAAAAAAAAAAAAAAAAAAGTTTTTTTTAAAAAAAAGTAAAACAACAAACCCCCCCCTTTAATTTGCTTGTTTCATATTATAAAGTTTCTAGCAACTTATTGTAGATTTTTGACCTCATTGAGTAGTTGCAAGCTTTCGCAAACACACCCAGTAGTTATAGTAGTAGTTATAGCTTGCATGACATTGTAACTGTAGTTTTGACATCTAATACCTTAATAACACGTGTTGTTTGTGTTCCAAATTGCTATTTGCTCAAGTTAGTTAGAAACGTCCGCCGATACCCAGCGCCCCCGGGCCCACCTGTGTGTACGCCATAAACCAACAAACTTCTCTTGATATGTGATATATCAAAGTCTAGCCAATCTACTGTACTATGGTTGAACTTTTTATCGTTGGTTATCTATATAAATCGCAACACACTAACGCTATAATTTGTCAAGATAGTTTTTAATATTGGGTTAGAATATTTAGTTACTGTAATACTTTTGATAGCCTTTGTATTAAATCGCATTTCAGATACTTGTCACCATAATAATATAGGCCTCTCACACTCTTTGCCAGGGATATTACTAAAACAAAAAAACCTCCCAAATTATTTATTATTATTTGGTAGTCTACCACTGTATATAAACTAAATTATAGAAGGAGGCAATAAGAACATAAGAAAATGGGAGTCCTGGCAGAAAGCCGATGGGCCTAAAGCAAGGCAGATCCCTGGCCCACACAACCCCATTTTCAATTACAAAGCCCAATTATAGGCCTCAACACTAGACTCCTAATACCCTGGAGGTCATCTTACCAAAACGGTGGAGATTAACGCAGGATTATGGGGGTATGCAGAGTGCTGATTGGCCCAACCGGGCGCTGATCCCCCTTCAAACCCAACCCTTCTCGTCCATTATGGCTTATATCCAATTTTATCTTAAAGCTCACTTACCGTTTTAGACCCCACTATAGCACTTTGGTAGTCTATTCCACCCCCCTCTACAACTCTGTTACCAAACCATATTTAGCTCTATTATCTTTTCTGAAACGAAATTTATCTTAATTTTGAAACCATTGGTACGAGTTCTTTCGCTATCACTGAGCTTTAGTACATTTTGTCATTGTCCACCTTTGGTAATTCCACTAACCCACTTGAACACCTCTATCATAGCCCCTCTAACTCTGCGTCTCTCTAACGAATGTAAACCTAATTTCTTCATATGAAAGATGTCTAATATTATGGATCATTTTTGTCATTCTATGTGCTGTACTCTCTCCAATGAATCTATGTCCATTCTGTAATAGGACAACTCAAAATTTGGAACAGCATAATCCATTTATGGGGTCTCACTCATGACAAGTAAAAGTTTTTAAGATAACATCAGCAGTTCTGTTAACTCCACACTCCTAGAGATGAACCACGAGAATCCTGTTTGCCTTATTACGAACGCTTATACACTGTTTTCTAAGGCTGTCAAATCATGTGCTAACAAACCACACCTAGATCTTTCTCAACAGTCTGAATTTTCTCATTCTCATTAAATTAGCTCAGTTTTATATTTAACATTTGTATGCATCTTCCCTATCTTTAATACCTTGCATGTTGTCAATGATTAAACTTCATCTGCCAATTTACTGACCATTCATGTAAGGGTATCTAGATCCCTTTGGAGGCACTCTATATCGCTATCTGAATCAATGGATCTCCCCCATTTTTAGTATCGTCTGCGGAATTTACTTATCCTACTAGTATATCGCCCTAAATCTAGGTCATTTAATTGTATATAAGGAAACAACAGTGGGACCTAATACCGATCCCTGGGGGACACCACTTTTGGACTGCTCCCCACTCTGACTTGGGTACCATTTATGCTGACCTCCTATAAAAAAAAGAGAAAAAGGGTTGTACTACCAATTAGCCCATGACCTAATCCATCCCACAACGATCCCTCCTATTCCATGTGCCTCAACCTTTCCTCATCAATCTCTCATGAGGACTCCTGTCGAAAGCTTTACTGAAATCTAAAATAAAATAATATCATATGACTTGTCAATATCTACTGCTTTAATATACGCTCTTGGAGAAAAAGCTAAGCAAATTAGTAAGGCACAGACCGTTCCCTGAGTGAATCCATGCTGAGAAGAATTTATTAAGTTAAATTTGTCTAAGTGGCTTCTAAATTTTCCTAGCAATAATGGACTATAGCTAAAACTTTCCTATGATTGATTGTGAGGACTAATGGAGACGGGTAATTGGATAGCTAATCGATTTATCACCTTTTTTGAAGATCGGAACTACATTTGCAAGCTTCCAAGCTTCTGGAACTAAACCTGTTTCTAAAGACGTGTTAAATAAAAATGCTAATGGGCTACTTAACTCATCTCTGCATTCTTTTAATACTCTAGCATATACCTCGTCAGGACCAGGCTTTAGCCTAACTGTGTCATACTGCTAACATAATTTTATTTTTATTTTCAGGCATAAAATTGTGTTCTATCTATCTATCTATCTATATGCTCAGGCCCAATCCCCATTTTGGGGGTAGCCGACTCAAGACAGAGCAAGAACAGGGAAAACACAAAAAAACAACATAACAAACACAAAATAAACAGCAGATAAAAAAAACACAAACTCACACACACATCCATGGTCAACCAGGAGAATAACCCAGAGACCAGGGTTACCAAGGTCGCGTCGCTCCAGCACCCCCTCCCCCCGGCCCCTACCACCACCCGGAGAGGTTCCGATCTCGGCAGGCAGACATGCAGCGGAGCAAAAGCCACAAGCCATCCCACAAACCACCTTCCAGGCCACACCAATTGTTGTGTCTAGTGCTAACTTCTTCTTTTTGTGATCAACATATTCTTGTTGTGGATTTACAGGCATTAATTGTACCATATTTGCCTAACCAATATGTGTTGTTACTGTACTGTATACTGCTTCCAGTTTTTATATCATTACTCAAGGCAGGCTAAATTAAACCCTCTCCCACTTTTTTTTTTTCCCAATAAATGTTGTAACAAATCCACTATTCCATTTAACAATTTCAGGCTTTAACTGTGTCATACTGATGATAACATCCATTTTTGTTATAGTTTTCAGGCATAAAATTAATTGTAGTTCTTGTGGATTAACATATTCTGTTGTGATTTACAGGCATTAATTAATGGTACCATATTGCTAACAAATATTTTTTGTTACTTTAGTACTGTGATACTGTTTTCCAGTTTTATTCACCTCGTCCCACTTTTTTTTTTTTTCCAGTAAATTTTGTAACAAATTTCTAGTCCATTTCGTGATTTTCAGGCTGTAACTTGTGTCATACTGCTAACATTAAAATTTTTTTTTGATTTTCATTGCAGGATAATATAAATTGTGTTCTATTTGC
>CM064546.1:4983258-4994734 GCA_032716605.1 Paralithodes platypus | reverse complement strand
CAGTCTAGTGACCCTTCTAGGTTGCTTGTCCTCCAAAACACTGAGGATCAAGTGTCCAAACAGTGGTTTAGGAGGGGGTAAGCGGAACATTGGAAAGGGAACTTTACTGCCCTGCGGGGGGGGGGGGGGCTGGGGGGGGGGGGGGGGGGGCACTAACGTGGCAGGAATAGGAAGTTAGGGTAGGGGACAGCATGGGTTAGTAACTGACGGGGAGGATAAAAGTTATTCATTTACCAAAAGCCGTCTAGTCGCGGGTTTGATGCGAGATATTTGTATAGGCGGAATTTCAATGAATCAAACAGGGCTCTGGCTGCAAGTTCCTATTAACGTTCCGGGAAAGACGCCCCAAGTTCCACACACCGTTGACAACTCGATTGAAGAAGAAGTTCTTAAGATTCGTGCGAGTTAATTTTAAAGGATTACCAACCTAATTTTGCACCCGTTTTCCCCGCGTGTAAATTAGATTGGTCGATAGTGAAGTACTTACTACAGTTCATATTGTCGATGCCTCTTGATGATTTGGAAAACACTTGAATGAAGGTCGCAGCTTAATCTGCCGCTGGGTTAAAGGAAATAGATTTAATTCTCTAAGACGCTCTTCGTAGGGCTTGTGTCTTTAGGCTATGGTATCATTTTGGTAACTCTAAGTTGAAAAACTCGTTCTAGGCTTGTTTATATCTTTTTGGTAATAAGGGCAACCAGGATTGAAAACGGGGCAGTATTCCAGAAGAGGGCGGACCATAAGGAATTGTAAAGGGTTAGGATAACTTCTTTGGATTTATGCTCAAACCTGGACCTCTGCCTATAAAGGCAATTATTTTGTTTGCCTTCTTAACAACTGGTAGAAACAGTGTTTGACTCCGGTTTAGGGTTACTCGATATTGGGTCTCCCAGATCAGTTTCTCGGTTTACATTCTTAAGCTGATGTGCCATTCATCGAAATAGTTTGCTTTCTCATTTAGGTATCCGACATGTAGTACTTTATCATTCTATCAGCATTGATAATCATTTGCCAAATTTGGCCCCCCAACATGGACAATTTATCTAGAGTGTGTTGCCATGCGTCAACTGGTTCTTTTGACGAGTACGCTATTTGCAATTTTTGTTCCTCGTCAGCAAATTTTGAGATTGTGCAGGTGAGACCCTCATCTATGGTCGTTGTTGTAAAAAGTAGAAAGACGAATTGGTCCTACCCGTACCGATCACCCCATGGGGTACCCCGATACTTACATTGGTCCATGTTAGATGGCCCCTTTATCCCAGTTTATGACTTACCCTTTGCTTTTCTGTTTGTCCACTGATGCCAATTTATTCTATCCATGTCAACAACACCGTCTTGTATTCCATGCTGCTTTTAGGTTTTAGCAGGTAAACGTTTGTGGGGAACTTTGTCAAAGGCCTTTTGAAAATCAAGGTGTAATATAATTATCTACAGCTTTACTCTCATCGTAGAGGTTGAGGATATCGTGGAAGGAAGTCTAAGAGGTTTGTAAAACAGGAACGTTTGTTACGAAAGCCGTCGTGTTGAGTATATTTGAGTAGTGTTATTTTCCTCTAAGTTGATTTACGAGTCTGTCTTCGTATAACCGTTTCTAGCATGTTACATACAACTGAGGTTAAGCTAATTGGACGATAGTTACTGGGTAGGTATTTGCTGCCTTTTTTGAATAACGGTGTTCCGTTGGCTAGCTTCCACTGATCAGGCATAGTTCCAGACTGCAAGGATTTATTGAATAGTAATGTCAGTGGTTTGGAATGTCTCTATCTTAGCTTCCTTTAGAACTCTAGGCGGAGATTGTATCGGGTCCTGGCGTTTTATGTACCTTGAGTTTATCTAAAGACGAGAGACGAGAGGAGAGACGAGAGAGACGAGAGAGCGCATGTGCCGGAGGACGATGCCGATTGGAGACCCCCCCCCTGGATCCGCCCGAGGAGGGGGGGTAGCGCCTTTGACGATGAGGATGGGATGAGCGGGATGGGTAGAGAGGACGAGAGAGAGAGAGAGAGAGACACCCCCCCCCGAGCGAAGAGAAGTACGAGGAGGATGATGAGACCGACTCTTTGTGAGTGAGAACTCCCCTCCTGAGAGGAGAGAGAGACCGAGACGGAGACAGTCGCCCGAGACGAGAGATAGAGTAGAGCGAGGAGAGAGAGAGAGAGAGAGAGAGAGAGAAAGAGAGAGAGAGAGAGAGAGAGAGAGAGAGAGAGAGACCCCTCAGTTTTCGATGTCACCTCTGTCTAATATATGTAGGCTACCATTAGAAGATTATATACAGCTTAGTATGGACCTGTGGGAGTCAGAGAGTTACCTAATTTAGTTACTACCCAATGAGTCCAAGAGATCCACCATAAACCGAATACAATCGTCTAAAGAGAACCAGACTAAGACCTTTCATTAAGGGGAGATCTCCACTGGAGGGATTTTTTTCTGGACCCCTTTCTCCCTCATGTTTAGCCCCATTGCATTTGATATTATAAAACGTTTGCCCCATTAGTTTAGCGATTTTAAGAACTTTCACCCCATATTAAGACCTTTCGTGCAATTCAGGTGTCGATTTTATCCTGGCGAGCGATAGCGAGCCTGTAATTTAAGAGGAACCGGCCTTCGGCCGGGACATTTTTCTACCGAAAAATGTACAAATTTATCTTGAAAGGGACTCAAGGGGGTGTAATATTAAGCTTGATGGAGGTCTAGGGAACAAACTAAATACCTCCCCTTAACCCCTTCTGTACCAGCGACGTCTTTTACTTGTATTCTACTTATATTTAGACGATTTTATGGAGCTTGGGAAAGATATATGGAAGTAATTGCTATAGCCTGTAGCCATTTAATAGGCAAATGTCCTTCCTAAACTTAATACAAACATCTAATAGTTGCCAGAATATTACTAAAGTATGTCAACGGTACTGAACGGGTTAATAATCCTCACATTATTTATTCTGTGGTTGGAACGAGAGACAATGGAATACACAATTTGCTGTTATTGTTCACGATTGTTGTCCCTTTCTCTCTCTCTCTCTCTCTCTCTCTCAATGAAAGCACGGAATGGCTCGCTCGCCTCCTCCATATTTTTTTTTATTTTTTTATTACAACCCAGCTACCCCTCCCCCTACCCCCTCCCACCTCCTCTTCTCCACCTCTTCCCCTTTCTCTCCCTCCTCTTTATTGCCCCCTCCCTCCTCCTCCTCCTCCTCCCTCCCTCCACCTCCTCCTCATCGTCTTCCTCCAATGGGCGCGTTCACAGATGGGATTGTGTGTTCGAGTTATGGCACAGTCGATGCTGGTGGGCCTCATTCGCAATAATACATGTGCTCAACGACCCCATCTAAGAACAACAGGTAGAAAGAGAGTGGAAGAGATTTTAACCCCTTTAGTACCATAATGCCATTTTTAATTTTCATTTGTGTTCAATTTACATGATTTTATACAGTTTCAGAAGGGACTATGTTATTGAGAGGGCTTATTGCGTTCACAGAATACCCCTTTTGGTCCTAGAGGTTGATTCTGACCTATATAAAATCGCTTAACCCTTTCAAGCTCCAATACGCATTTCTGTTTTGTTTTCTGGTAATTATTAGACGATTTTATTCAGATTAGGAAGGGTATATGGAAGTCAGAGGGTTAATTGAGAGAGTCTTTACCCTTTTAATACCCACAGAACCTTCCTAAGCTGCATAAAACCGTC
Organism: Paralithodes platypus; assembly: GCA_032716605.1. Classification (NCBI taxonomy): domain Eukaryota; kingdom Metazoa; phylum Arthropoda; class Malacostraca; order Decapoda; family Lithodidae; genus Paralithodes; species Paralithodes platypus. The sequence goes on along the minus strand of CM064546.1, from coordinate 4,991,048 downwards.
TAATGCTAGCCAAAATATACTGCTAAACCGCGTCAGAGCTTCAAGGGGTTATAATGGCAACCAGAAAACTATGATAATTACGTCATGGTGCTGAAAGGGTTAAGTGGGAAGAGTTTATTATTTGGTAAATTATTTCATATATATATTATTATTTTAATTACCTCCCTAGACCTTCATCAACTTAAATAAACATCCATTAGATCACCCTTCTAGATTAGTTTGTACATTTTTCGGTAGAAAATTCGGCCGGTTCTTCTAAAATTACAGGCTCACTATCATTCACCATGAAAAAAATCGACACCTAAATAGCACGAAAGGTCTTAATATTGACAAATAAATGGGGCGAGAGGACTTAAAATCAACAAACTAATGGGGCAAACATCTTACAATTTGAAAACTAATGGGGCTAAGCATGAGGGAGAAGGGGGGTCTAGAAAACCGGCTCCTTAATTGACACCGATGAGCCGTGGGAAGAGAGTTTTGGATTGTCCGGAATGGAGTATATTAACCCTCTCCGACATATGACGCGACTTTGAGCCTATTGGGGATACTTTAAAGCCTTTGTTACCATCAGGGGTATATAGAAACCTTTAGTTTAGTTACTTCAACCTCTGCAGTTGTCTTTGAGTTAGCTGTGGGCAGAAAACTAATTTTGGAGAGGTAATTATAAGAGTGAAAGAACTCTATTTCTTATTGCTAATCTGGCAACCTCTGCGTCATAAATGCGTGAAAGGGTTAAGCCATCAAATAAACGAATCCGCTAAAGACTGTCAGACATGCTGCTACTGTGAAGGCGTCTATTGGGAGCAACCGTGCAGAGAATGGTGTAATATTATGTACGATGAACTTTGTCTCCGTCTCTCTCTCTCTCTCTCTCTCTCTCTCTATCTATATATATATATATATATATATATATATATACCATATATACCGTATATATGTATACTATATCTATCTGTCTACCTATCTATCTATCTTACACCCACTATAATCTCATTTTCCTTTCGGGTTTTCTTTTACGTAATTCCAAGTCCAATTTTGTTTCATTTCACTTGTCTTTGGCTCTCTGTCTAATAGTTTTCTTTATTCTTTGCGTATCTCTTTATTTTATAACTACATCTTTTCTTTTTTGTCCATGGACACTTTATTCCAATTTCGATTTGGTTGATTACCACAATATAATGTTCTACCGAAAAATGTACAAAATAATCGACAAGGGGGATCTAATGGAAGGTATTTAAAGTGTGATGGAGGTCTAGGAAGGAAACGAGATTTTTTTTTTTTTTTTTTTTACTAAAAAGGAAACAATCCCCCTTAACCCCTTCACCACCATTACGTAATTTGCACCATATTCTGGTTACCATTAGCCGATTTTCTTCAGTTTATAATCTACCTATGCGACTCCAATGGGTAAATACGGTCTCAATAAACCCTCTCTGTAACGTAGGTCCTTCTTAACCCCTACAGTAACAGTGTCGACCTTTTTATCATATTCCGGCAACTATAATACAATTATATTCAGCTTAAGAAGGACCTCTAGCAATCAATAGGCTTCAAACTACCTCAACCAACCCGTTTAAGGGGAGATATCCACTTGAGGGATTTTTTTTCCTTGACCCCTTTCTCCCTCATGTTGAGCCCCATTGCTTTTGAGATTTTAACCACGTTCGCCCCATTATTTTGACGATTTTCAGAACTTTCGACCCATTTCTGTCAATTTTTAGACCTTTCGTGCCATTTAGGTGTCGATTTTATCCTGGCGAGGGATAGCGAGCCTGTAATATAAGAGGAACCGGCTTTCAGCCGGGACATTTTTCTACCGAAAAATGTACAAATTATCTTGAAAGAGGGTCAAGGGGGTGAAATTTTAAGATTGCTGGAGGAGTAGAAAACAAACTAAAAACCTCTCCTTAACTTCCTAAGTTGCGTAATATCGTCAACATATAGTTAGAATATAATATAACACACGTCGCTGGTACTCAAAGGGTTAAACTGCATAAAATCATCTAATTATAGTCAGAATCCAAGGTATAAAGACGTCATGGTGCTGAAGGGGTTAACCAAAAGAAGGAGCAGAAGAAGAAGAAGAAGAAGAAACCGGAGAGTCAAAAGATTTGTGTACGGATGCTCATATCCGCCCGGGGTAACTATTGTATTTCTCAAGTCCAATAGAAAATGTTTTCTCTCTTTCCCCACAATAACATGTCTCACTGTCACTCACTGTCACTCACTCTCTCTCTCTCTCTCTCTCTCTCTCTCGAAAATTGCAAGATAAATTGGAAACTCTATACACACATGAAACCCGGGGCCAATGTATTCAGCAAATGAAGAGAAACCCAAGACGAAATTACGTTGAGAAAGAACTTGGGGCAAAGAAGGAAGAATAATGATGAAAGTTGAGGGGAGGAGGCGGGATTATTGTTCAAGGTGAAGAATGAGAACCAAGGCACAGAATGTAAGTGCGTGGGTGTGGGTGTATGTGGGTGGGTGTGTGTGTGGGTGTGTGTGTGGGTGGGTGTGTGGGTGGGTGGGTGTGTGGGTGGGTGTGTGGGTGGGTGGGTGGGTGGGTGTGTGGGTGGGTGTGTGGGTGGGTGTGTGTGTGTGGGTGGGTGTGTATGGGTGAGTGGGTGGGTGTGTCATTCACCTGAGATCTTGAGGATCCTTGAGGACCTCTCGCCAACTATTACCCTCCCGGAAGAGAGATTATAGCTCATATTGTCCGATCTATGGGTAAGGCTGAGACCTTTTTCACACACCACACACCCGGAGTAACCTTTAGAAATAGGCATGCTAAGTAATCCATCTAATCTCTATAAACAACACTCATCCCTGCAGTATTCGTTCGGCACCAGACGCTGCGAAAGCAAAGCATCGTTTAAGAATATATGCGTCAGTCTCGCTACCACTGGATGATATTACGTATTAGAGATGAAAATGCCTATGATATGTTCTGTACAATGCTCTCTCTCTCTCTCTCTCTCTCTCCCTCTCTCTCTCTCTCTCTCTCTCTCTCTCTAACCTATCCATTCGTCTCTTTCATTTACCTCTCTCTCTCTCTCTCTCTCTCTCTCTCTCTCTCTCTCTCTCTCTCTCTCTCTCTCTCTCTCTCTCTCTCTCACATTTAATAACCTACCCATTCGTCTATTGTTTCATTTACCTCTCTCTCTCTCTCTCTCTCTCTCTCTCTCTCTCTCTCTCTCTCTCTCTCTCTCTCATATCACCTGGCCTCAACACCCACATAAGAAGGAGCGAAGAATAGAGACCGCTGGGGAGAGAGAGAGAGAGAGAGAGAGAGAGAGAGAGAGAGAGAGAGAGAGAGAGAGAGAGAGAGAGAGAGAGAGAGAGAGCTGAAGTTAATATCACTTGGGTAGTAGGTGAGAGGCTATTGTAAGAAGAAATAGATGGTAAGATAGTGGAACGAAGAAGAATTTAATATATGGAATCAATTTAACATATGGAATCAATTTAATATATGGAATGAATTTTGAACATAAATTTTCATCCGAATCCGTGTTTATATGCCATTTTAGGATTATATTATTTGTCCATGTGTTTGAGCTATTTCAAATACTTATCACAAAAAACGAAGACAACAATTACCTTTCACATATATAACTCTTACATTAATTATCTACCTTGGTTTATTATATTTATTATCTTTGACTTTTATGTTAATAAACCTTGTAAACGGTGTATTGTTGCGTAGTTAATAGTTTCTTTGTTGACCTACCTATCACTTCTCGTACGATCCTGTTCACTAATTGTGGGACAGAATCATAATTTAAGTCCATCTATAGGTCTGTTGTTGCTTGCCTTCCTATGTATTCCTTTGCATTTTATCCCTTACTTTACAGAAGAACGTACAATCAAGCTATAAACTGTCTACGTGGTGCGATGCATAAGGTGTTGATTTTCGGTGTGAGCATCCTGGATTCGAATCCACGGACTGCCACATGTGTTTGTAAATTTCATTAATCGATTTTAGGAGTATAGTTGGTTGTTGGAAGGAACATAATAACAAATACCCTCGATCCGGAGTACTGAACAAACAATACAATGCATCAATGACGAGAGAGAGATTACCTGATGATGCCACATAAAAACGTGACACTAATAAAGAGTGAGAACAAAGGAGATGAGAACAGGTAAATAATTATGAACAGGTAAATAATTATGAACAGGTAAATAATTATGAACAGGTAAATAATTATGAACAGGTAAATAATTATGAACAGGTAAATAATTATGAACAGGTAAATAATTATGAACAGGTAAACTCGAGCACAGGTGGACACAGAGCATAGGGGACGGTAATTAGTTGTGGGTTACTATTTTTATGTTTTATTGTGAATTGTTAACCCTTTCAAGCTCCAATACGCGTTTCTTTTCTATTTTTTTGGCTAATATTAGACGATTTTATTCAGATTAGGAAGGGTATATGGAAGTCAGAGGGTTGATTGAGATAGTCTATACCGTTTTTAATACCCACAGATCCTTCCTAAGCTGCATAAAATCATCGTCTAATGATAGCCAAAATAAGCTGCTAAAACGCGTCAGAGCTTCAAGGGGTTAATACAGTTTTAACAGGATATCCTCCATATATACCAAAAATAACATTAATTCCTGAAACATTGACTCTACATTAATTGAATAAGCACAACATAAACGCTGAAACGCACTACATGCAGCTCAATATATGAATATTACCAGCACAAATGAATTTCGATACTAAGGTGATTCAATTTAAGGGGAGCATCTGGTTTATAATCAGATTAGTTGGAATGCTTTTGTATTCCTGTCATTAAATGTTGGTTGGAATTGTTCTCATTAAAACACATCAATGTACCCCCACCCACCCCGGGAGGGAGGGGTCGAAATCACATTTTACGAACATTTTAAACTTTTTTCAATTACTAATAAATGTTAATTGGATATAGTTTACATATAGTTCTTTAACTTAATGAAACCATATTTTAGATTACAACCTAGAATTGCAAAATATAATGTTTTCATTGTACGCGTTGAAAATAGGAGCTCCTATTTGCACCGCACACAATGAAAAATGAATATCTATATTTAGCGAAAGACATGACCGGTACTGAAGGGGTTAAGGGGAGACTGGCCGTTTGTTTGGTCTATTAATTAATTTATTCATATATTTTTGTAGTTTCCTCCCTAGACCTAAATCAAGCTTAGAAAAGCTTGTAAATTTCCCGTCCGAAGGCCGGTTCTTCTTAAAGATGCAGGCTTGCTATCGCTCGCCAGGATAAAATCGACACCTAAATGGCACGAAAGGTCTTAAAATTGACAACGAAATGGGGCAAAAGGTGTTAAAATCGCCAAACTAATGGGCCAAACGTCTTATAATCTCAAAACTAGTGGGGCTAAACATTAGGGAGAAGGGGGTCCAGAAAAACGGTCTGCCTCCCCTGAAACACGTACGCCAAGTCTCTGCTACCGACCGACACCAAAGGAAATGAAGGAAGCAGCCAGACAATAAAGATACTCGCATATTTCTTCTTCCTGTTGACGGGCCCAGAGGAAGAAAAAAGTGACAGCAAGTAATACCCGAGCCAGACAAAGGGAGAATATATATCACTACCTGCATGATTTATGGGTGAGGAGAGACTGGAAGAAAAATGGAAGGATTGAAGACATAAAATACATGATATATACACGCGTGTTTCATGAAAAACTAAATGCACGACTAGGAACGTTCTTGCTTTACTAAGGGAATGAAAAGAGGGGTATATTATATATATATATAGATATATATACATATATAATATATATATATATATATATATATATATATATATATATATATATATATATATATATATATATATATATATATAGATATATATATATATATATATATATATATATATATATATATATACATAAATATATATATTATATATATATATATATATATATATATATATATATATATATATATACATATATATATATATCTATTTATATTATATATATAATATATATATATATATATCAGTATTGGTCTATGGAGGAGAACGTAAAAATATTAGGTATAAATGGCAATCTATGACCACACTTAACAGAACACGAACAAATGAGACAAAGAACACCACACACCACATATAGAACGTTAAACTAATTGTAAGACCTAGCAGTAGATTTAGCAGTCGTTTAGAGGCGTGGAGGAGCTATAATCAAGTTGTCTGGTCGATGACGGTCCCGAGGCAGGGGAAGTCGTAATAACAGAGCAAAATACAGACAACTTGGAATTGGCTGGAATTGAATGTACCGCACAGTTTCGTTCATAATTCGTGATCATCTTCCTAAGCTGTTATCCTCACCTGATGCCAGACTATTTTCGATTTTAACTAAGTTGAAAAAGCGAAAATATTATGGCTTTGATCATAGCTTGTATACTCAATAATATTTTGTACTTACATGATCAACATAATTTAAGCTATTTAGGCTGGACTCGTGTCTTGGGCGTTATTTGGAGCCGTGGGTGAAAATCTACTTATATTCTGCTTAAGTACCTCAACATATAAGTATATAGTATAAGTAGATTGGTTGAATTTTCTGAGGTCTGGCATATGATTTTAACTTAGCAAATTGCAAGGTGATGCCAATTGGCCAAGCACACCGCAAGTCAAACTATTCCCTATCGAGAAAGAATCCAGAGGACACGGAATTGAAAATAGGTTTGGATATTTTGATGACCCGTGAGCTAACATTTCCCAAGCATTATCCTGAAATAGAGACGAAATAGATATCTTATTGAGCCATGTTAGGATATATAGGTAGCGCCAACGAACTTGAATATAATCTCGATCCCTGACCTCTTCGTAACTCAAAAGGACCTTGAGCAAACTGGCTGTAAATTTCAACACCTACTCCCTGGTGGACTCTTCCCAATTGATAGAAATGTCAGCCCGATTGCTTTCATTCATTTTGAGTTATAAGGAGTTAAGAGGACCGGTTATTGTCACGTTCGTTGGCGCCACCTATAGTATAAATCTAGGGATAAGGAAATACCCCTTATTATCGATAATGCTTTATGAGGGGGTGGGCGTATATGAGGGGCTGGGCGTATTTAAGGGGGGGTGGGCGTATTTATGAGGGGATGGGCGAATTTAAGGGGGGGGGGGGTATTTATGAGGGGGTGAACGTATTTAAGGGGGGGTGGGCGTATTTATGAGGGGATGAGCGTATTTATTTCCTCATTTATTTATGTGTCATAATTTTTGTTTTAGTTTCCTTCCTAGCCCTACATCAAATTTGAAAAACCATCCCCAGAATGCCCCATCAAGATATATTTGTACATTATTCGGTAGAAAAATGTCACTAATTTACAGGCTCGCTATCGCTCGCCAGGGAAGAATCGACACCTAAATGACTCGAGCGGTCTTAATATTGACAAAGAAAAGGAGCGAAAGGTCTAAAAATCGCTAAACTAATGGGCCGAACGTCATAAAATCTGAAAACTAATGAGACTGAACATGAGGAAGAAGGGGGTCCTGAAAGCCAACCATCTCCCCTTAATACGCCCCCTTCTAGACTATGCTATTCAAGACAGACCGACCGACCGACTAGACGGAGTAGACCAAGCAAGGAATACAAAGGTTATTCCATCGATTACGGCAAGCAACTTTAAGGGGACATGGGCCGTTTTTCTCGACCACTTTCTCCCTCATGCTTAGCCCCATTAGTTTTCAGATGTTAAGATGTTTCCCCATTAGTTAGTCGATGTTAAGACCTTTCGCCCCATTTCTTCGTCAATATTTAGACCT